>JAJQOW010001849.1:0-31708 GCA_037975125.1 Latrodectus hesperus | reverse complement strand
TATTATGAAATACAATAAACTACATAAAAGTTTGATATTTTAAATTTGTAAATCAATTTGTGTAATAATTGCATTAGTGTGTACAATTTCTTAATTACTCTATTTCCTCATTTTAAATCTTATATAATACTACATGTTCTTACCCTTTCTTTAATGTATGAATTATATTTTTTCGTGTACCTTATATAGGGCCGTTGTTGTTGTTGTTGTTGCACCAGCATACTTCCCTGTACCTAGTCCTGTGATGGACTTTACCAGTTGGATAGAAGCAGCCGGATGGAGTCTTCGTGATTTTGAAGTAGGGAGCAAGCAGAAGATCCCCAAGACTTGACCTGCCACCCCCAGATGAGTTACCTCACCTGGAAGACATTGTGGCCATATTTAGTGTGCCCCGGCCACCTTTAGCGGAAAATACCGGAACAAGTTGCAAAAATATGAGGAAATACACACTTACAGGAATACATAAAATTACAAATGATGAGAATACAATGTGAAAAATTGTATGAAAATACGAAGGATTACAAATAATGACTAAAAACACACTGAAAAAAATGAATTTGAAAAGGAGCTCATAAATCAAAAACAGTCTATTGAAAAGAGTCCATTAAAATAGGTTGAAGCTGCTAATTGCTTAGTAAAGTCTAAGCACTAAGGCTAAGTACTGAAGTCCAAGTACTTAGGCTTGGGATATTAGCAGAGGAGGGTCAATGATGATTATTCTTGAGCCACGTGAATAAGCACTCTTGATTAATTAGGAAGTCAATTAGTTGGTTTAGTTTTCGTCTAAAGGTCTTGTTAGAGAGTACGGCTCGTTTCCCGTTAATAACCCACTGTTTTGCAGGGGTTGATAAATGCCACGTAGAAGTGAGTGGGCAGACCGTGAGATAGTGTATTGTGTCTCCCTTGTTACCACAGGTACAATTTGGGGTGTCCGTTAGACCCACCCTGTAGAATTAAGTAGGGAATGGGCCATGGCCGGTCATGAAAAGGATTTCATTCCTGGTCCAATTTAAAGATTTGATGGAAACTGTAGAGATAATTTCATGTACTAGACGACCAGTAGATGCGTTGGACCAGTTGTCCTGCCATTTCTCCTTGATCCAATTGTGTAGAGTGTGCTTGACTGAGCAGCGTGATTGGAAGATGTCTACATGATGAAGAGAAGAAAAGGCTGCTTCTTTTGCCACCATGCCAGCTGCCTCATTACCCTTTATTCCAACATGAGCTTTGACCAATCGAAGTTGGATAGAAGGAAAGTCTAGCAGGTAACTTTGAAGTGATCTGACGAGAGGGCTTGATGAAGACGGATTGAGCTCGATTTGAGAGCTGCCTGGCTGTCAGACCAAATAGTGGCAATGGTGTTCTCTAGCGTGGCAAATTTGACTGCTTCACCTATGGCCAAAACCTCGGCTTGGAAGACTGAGTTATCTTCTCTCAGCTTTAATTTCCAGACATGCGTCTTTACAGAATTTTTAAAAGCTACAAAAGCTGAGCCGACCCCTTCTTCCAGCTTTGAACCATATGTGAAAATTTGAAGGGATTCTGCTGGTGGCCATGACATCTGTGCAGTTTCTTTGACAGAGACTCTTTCACTCAGATTAAAGAGACCAGGGTGGAAGGAGTCAATGCTCATTTTATTTTCTAAATCTGACGGTGATGGGAGTGGTGGATCGAGACACTGAATTCCACCTCTGGTGAGTCGTATGTATTTTGCCTCTGCTTCTATTATCATGTGCAAGGGAGGAAGGCCAGTAATTATCTGCAGAGCGGAGGTGGGTGTTGAGCGAAAAGCTCCCGTGAAACTAAGAAGAAACCTTTATTGAATAGATAATAATTTTAGGGCTAATTTATTTGTTAACGAGGCTCCCCAGATTGCTGCTCCGTGGCAAAGCATTCTCTCGGTGACGTTCTTGTACAGTAAAATCCTGTTTTTCTGACAATAACCCCAGTAATTTCCAGCCAGTCTGCGAAGCTTCTCTTGAAGTAATATAGCTTTGTTTCCTTGGGTTACACAATATGTTCTTTATAATTCAGCTTCTTGTCCAAAATGACTCCCAGGAGTTTGATGGAGTTTGCCTTCTTCAATCTGTAGTCACCCCATAGAATTTGTGGACCACATTGAAGTTTAGCGACTAACATGAACTTGGTCTTATCAAGTGCGAT
This sequence comes from Latrodectus hesperus, assembly GCA_037975125.1. NCBI lineage: Eukaryota > Metazoa > Arthropoda > Arachnida > Araneae > Theridiidae > Latrodectus > Latrodectus hesperus. Next base: position 29,545 of record JAJQOW010001849.1, on the reverse strand, counting down.
ATTCAAGTTGTTCTTATCAGACCATGATTTGAAGTGAGTGAAAGCTAGTGAGGCTACTCTGCCCAGTTTCTTTTCACTACAAGCCCCTATCACGAAAGTAAAGTCGTCTGCGAAGGCCTGCAAGTGGATATTGGTGCGCTGGTCGATTTCTTTTCCTATTGTGGTCCAGTCAATTTTCAAAGGAGTGTCGGCAACTAGATTCCACAGTATCGGGCCACTGCAGGAACCTTGGGGACATCACACTGTCTGGCTTCGAGTTGCAAGGCCAGCATTCGTAGGTAGGATAACAAGTCTGTCATTTAAATGGTTGATTAGAAGCTTAGTGGTGTTAGATGGGCTACTGGTTTGACACAATTGTTTCTTTAGTTGAAGGTGATCAATATTATCAAAGCCTGTCACTGAGGAGCCTGTTGGTTTCGAGATGGAAAGTGAAACGTTTCGTCGTCAATTTTTCTAATACCTTCCCTAGCATGGGGAGGAGGGAAATTGGTCTGTAAGAGTGGATGCTGGATTTGTCCCTACCCTCCTTATGGAACACAATTATAAGACCAACTTAAGGCAGCGAGGGAAGTAAGATAGCTCCAGGCATTTATTGAAGAAAGAGAGGAGAATATTTGGGAAAGACCTGTGAATAGTTTGGATAACAATTTTATCAATTCTATCGTAACCAGGGGCTTTGCCATTTTTTAATGAATTGATGGTTCTTTCTATTTCATGGCTGCTGAATGGAACGTCATTGTTGGAGCTGATGGTGGGGTGGAAAGGATGGCTGGAAGTCGTCGGGAAAAGCTTTTCAAGAATATCTTGAGCTATGTTGAGTTCTGAACCCAAGGGGGTTCTATGGCTTTTAACGAAGAGATGTGCTGATGGGACTGTCTTTTTGAAGACAACCTTGTAGATTTTACCATATGGGTCCTTGGCTGAGCTGCAAAATTCCTTCCATGTCTTCTTTTTTGCTAATCTGATTTGTTTGAAGTATGCGGCTCTTTTTGCCTTATATATCTTGTAATATTTCTCTTTTTCTGTAGAGGAAGAGGATTGATAACGCCTTCTCAGTGCTCTTAATTTTTTCCTTTCCATTTGGAGTGTTTGTGACCACCAGGTGGGAGTTCTTGTCTCATAGCTTTGAGTTTTAAGTTTAAAGCTGGAGGAGCAGCAGGAGGTAATAGCTTTCTGGAGAGAGATTGTTGCTCTTTCTAGATCGGCAGTGTTATTGCAAGTTGAAATTGTGTGGGAGAGGTCTGGAATAAGTGGTTTCAGAAGATGATGAAACTTTCCGTGGCCACCGAACTTCATTTTAAAACCCTTAAACTGGAAGGTGGAAGTTTTGCAGTTAAGTGTAATCTTGATGTATTTGTGATCACTTAGGGTTTCATCATCGAGCACCTCCCAAGTTATGACATTCGTCATATTTGGGATTGTAACCAGTGTAAGATCTGGCCATCCTTGTTGGTGTTTGTTGATGAATGTCGGTGGAGAGTATTGGGAATTCATAAGGAAGAGGTTGTTTGCAAGGATGAAATCCAACACTTGCTCGCCCCTAGAATCGTCTGACGGATAGCCCCAGATAATACTATGCGCATTCAAGTCTGCTCCTATTAAGGAATTCTCTGGATAGATAAACCGCAACACATTATCCAGCTCTTCTAGGGTGATGGAAATTTCAGATAATTCTGCTGCTTGTGTTTCTCGAACTCTGTGATTGGGTGGTGGGCAGTAGGCCGATATTATATTCAGAGGTGCCTCGTCCAGAGTTAGTTTGATGGTTACGGTTGAAATTGACTGATGCACCAGGATTGGTTGAAATTTAGTAGAGGTACAAATGATTGCTGCTTTGTTATTAATTGAAGTCCAGCAATTCCAGCGCTTTGGAATGCAGGTCATTTTCCCATTTATATGGGGCCGTGGTAGCCTAGTGGTTAGAGTATCGACTTTCCATCCGTAAGGGTGGAGTTCGATTCCCACTGCCACTAAAGACCCACCGAGTACATGCGATATACGTGCTCGTTAAATCTGTGGAATCGAAAGTCTTGTGGTCGGTCGTTGAGCAGTTACCATGGGTGTAATGGTCTGGAGAAAATTTCCTCCCCCTTCAGATTAATGTCGAAATTGAGGGATCAAATCCTCTGTTGGTGCCATCTGTTGGAGTATTTAAAAAAGAGAAAAGACGTACTTTCGTCTTCGTGGTGCTCTGATGAAAACGAAAGACGCTCCCTATTGACTTAAATTCGTATAGCCAAGGCATAGCGAGCTTGGCTTGCCCAAGTGTCATAAGTAACAACAACGTGTATCTTATTAAAACATTTTATATAAAAGAAAAATCAATTAAATGCTCTGAAAAAAGAAATATCGTCATTCTAATATTTTACACTAAGGTTTCATTTTTGGCATAAACATCATAATATATTATCATTTAAATATTTAAATGACCAAACAATACATGGAACTTCTCTAAATCAATCGTAATTTGCGAAATAGAGATATAAATATATACTTATGTGTCAAATAACTCAATACGATAGTTTTTTTTTCTGCATATGAATCTGCCCTCAATTCACACATAGTTAGATTTTTTGGCAAATACTTGGTGGATTTACAGCCTTAGAACTTTGTATAACAAATTAAATTATTATTCTTAACTTGAATTTGCTTATTTTTTTCATGAGGAAATTTCATCAATTACCTATTCCTTGCAAATCAACTAAATCTCTGATCCATTCTAATATTTATCACAATTTTATTACAATGAAATATTTGTTGACCGAGCTGAAAGGGATAAAAATCCTGTTTTCTGAGAAGCGGAGAAAATATCGCACGATTGGAATTCAATTACACACAACTAAATTGTCGAACCCACTATAACCGTAACATCCCCACTTTAATAAATTGCGTAGATATTTCACACACTTGTATATAGCATTTCTTTAATTAAAGATTCCCTCACAGAGCTTTTTGAATGATTTGTCCGCTTATATTCCAATACCGAATTGGGAAAAGTGATTCACTTGATTCTTATTCTTCACCGCTGTAACTCAGTCCAAAGAAGTCCTTTAAATAGTTTCGTTTCCTGCCGCTTTATCAATATAGGTATTTTACTTTTACATGAATCCTGAAGCTCAGTCCATAATATTCTAATTATTGTTTGTCAGAAGATGCATCTAGGAATGCAGTTTATCTAAACGAATCTTAATGGGCAAAATATTTTATCAAACTTATTGAAAAGTGTGTTACTAGGTAAATCTTAGCCGAGTATCCTTTAAATAATTCTGACTCGACAAGCCTGTTTCTGCTTTATTCTAAAAAGATGTACAGTTAGAGACCCGTAAGGGATTTAGATTTTTAAGCCATTTTGTTGTTTTAAAGGTTTTTTTATCAGTCATGTAAGTGTTGAATTTTGCTTAAACACTCCCAACTCAAGTTATTCAAGTAATAAGAAATCGAATTTTTTTTTACAAGAAGCATAAATGATTCATTCTAAAATTATATATAAGCATAAACGTGTGTATGTGTGTGTGTTTTAGTTACTCATTATAAATGAAAATTTTTACCGTGCACGTTTAGCATCAAAGCTATACTTATGTTTTTTTATATAATTTTTCATTTAAAATTTATCATCTTCATTATTTGTTATTTCAATTTCATTTTGAATTTCTAGTCAAAAAAACATACCATACCTTCGAGTTCACGGCTATTAATGGATTAATAAAAAATATCTAAATATCGAGATGTATAAGCAAAATCAAAACAGAACGAAGTGGGAATGTTGAAAATTTTCCTTAGTAATAAAACCTATCAAAAATAACAAAATTAAAAATATAATAATAATAAAGTTAAGAAATAATTTTATACAACATATTATTTTGAATTTTATGTTTCTGTACTCTAGTGTTAAGGACTCATATAGACTAAATATTGGATATTATTTAATAATTTATACCACTTTCAAATGACGTCATCAATATGTGATCTAACTCTTTGTCTGTGTCAAAGGAAACTTTTTATAACATGATTGCATAACATGAATAGACAATATCAATGGTATTTTTTGTGACAAGGGGATCGATAATGATTGGGAAATTCTATACTCTTTAACTAATCGGATTTTGTCATCTCTACGGGCATGATTCATACTCAGTCCAGTCATATTAATGTCACCACCTATCAAAAGCTGGATAACTACTTTTCGCAGAGCGGACTGCTGCGAGGCGTACAAGAAGAGAGTCGGTTAGGTTCCTGAAGATGTTCACTGACATGTTGAGTCATGCCGACTCCAGTGACGTGGCCACCTGCGTTAAATTACGTGGGTGAGGATCCATGGAGCGAACAACCCTATCGAGATAGTCCACAGATTCTCGACTGGATTAAACTCAGATGAGTTTTCTGGTCAAGGGTAAACAGTAAACTCATCCTGGTGTTCTTCAAACCACGCACTTCTACTGCCAATTGTGTACCACTCGCTATATCCTGCTGGTAGATGTCATCATCCTGAGGGAAAGCAATGCTCATATAGGGCTGAACATGGTCCACAAGGACAAATTCGTACATGTATTAATCCATTGTGCTTTTCGCAATGACAACCAGGCAGTCAGAGAATTCCCGAAAAACATTCCCCAGACCGTAATGCTCCCTTCTCCTGCCTTAATCTTTCTGGAAAAGGTTGCAGGATGTTTGTTGTCAGAATTTTCAAGTCATATGCACCAACGTCCATCAATTTGATGGAGCTAAAGCGTGAGTCATTAAAAACACGCTACCGGTGTGCATCTCTATTCAGAAGACGTCCAGTTGCGATACTCGTGTACAAATTCCAGCCTTCGTCACTGATGAACAGCAGTCAGTACAGATGCATGAGCCAGTCGTCTGCTTTGGAGACCCAGATGCTGTGACGTTAGCTTAACAGTAGTTTGAGAGACTCTGTTGGTATCCCTTGGAGAAGAAGGAAATTTTCAATGACGTTTAGAGATAGATTAAAATCCGAAAGTAGTCAAAATTATCTTAAGTAATGTAAAAAAAATCTTACCGTGATGTAAATTAACATTCTGGTTAGACTTCAATCCATATCGTGAGTTAATGGAAACTGGGTTATAAAGAAATAAGTAATAAAATTACCATCTTATCCTAATGAAACTTTAGCCCATCGTTGGCCCAATTCTTTCTCACAAGCATCTTCCATTTCATTTTCCTCTTCCCCAAGCATTCTAGTTGGCGATTCCTAGAATATTCATCAACACAGTTTGTTAATCTTAATATTTATTAATCTTGATATTTATGAATAACATGATATAAAATAACATTCTAGATCAAAACTACAAGTTTAATTATTGTACAAGATTTAAATTTGAATGCATTTACTTATATAAGTCATGGGTAAATATTAATTATACTCTAAATAGTTAGATGAAACTAAAAATATACTTTCATAAAATGCACTAAATATATCGCTTTAATTAATTATGAGATTAGATATAAAAAGATTATTAATAGAACTTATTTCCTACTGTGTAAAAAGACCGTGATGTGTCATGATACCACTATAGGCTAACATATTAATAGTAAATTAATCTGTCTCCTTTTAACTAACATGTTACGAAGATGAAACCCTGTGGCTTAGTTTTAGCATTTCACACTCCCAAGGTACAGGTCCGAGGTTCGGTCCAAGCTCAACTCAGCCTTTCATTCCTTCAGAGGATCAATAAACTAAATACTGAGGTTTTCGCTTTAAGCTGACCATCTAATCTGAACTTATGCTTCGTGCCCCTGGGCCTCTTGGTCAGGAAAACAGAGATGGGCACTGTAGTCCTTGTGATCGACATGGGCTGTTGTGCCACAGAGTTTAGTTTAGTAGTTACAGAGATAATCGAAAAGAGAGAGAAAATTATCTATTGACTTCTTTTTCACTTTCATTATAACCCAATGAAAACCAAAGAATCTCAACAAATTTTTTCTAAAGAATCCGATCATTCCCTAAGTTACATCAGCGATTGGTTTTTAAAGTCTTGAAATCTACCTCTACAGTGCTTGTGGGAACTTTGCTCTTTTTCCTGGTAGCGTCTACAACTGCAAAAGTCGCCTTTTTAGGAGAATTCAAATTGTTTGATCTAACCATACATGGTTTGTTTGATCTAACCATACATGGTTTGTTTGATCTAAGTATACATGGTTGTTTGATCTAAGTATACATGGGAACTAAATACTGAGGTTTTCGCTTTAAGCTGACCATCTAATCTGGACATATGCTTCGCGCCCCTGGGCCTCTTGGTCAGGAAAACAGAGATGGGCACTGTAGTCCTTGTGATCGACATGGGCTGTCGTGCCACAGAGTTTAGTTTAGTAGTTATGAAGATAATCGAAAAAAGAGAGAAAATTATCTATTGACTTCTTTTTCACTTTCATTATAACCCAATGAAAACCAAAGAATCTCAACAAATTTTTTCCAAAGAATCCGATCATTCCCTAAGTTACATCAGCGATTGGTTTTTAAAGTCTTGAAATCTACCTCTACAGTGCTTGTGGGAACTTTGCTCTTTTTCCTGATAGCGTCTACAACTGCAAAAGTCGCCTTTTTAGGAGAATTCAAATTGTTTGATCTAACCATAAGCGTAAGTTGCTGATAAAGATTTAACCGTTTGGATAATATTTGACTGTTTGTATCTTCTACAGTTTTCGCTGTTGAACAAAATTTTCCATCTATTATTTGCTCTATCTAGGTGATGTGTTTTTGTGAGTATTTTTATTTTACGAATTAAAAATTTTTCTTGATTTGTTTTTATTAACCAGCATTCCCTACCATACAATAGTACAGACAAATTAATAAAGTCATTAAATCATGATAATGTATATTTGTTCTGATTGCTGTTGATAATTTGATTCAAATTAAATCAGTCATTAAAAACAATAGCTCTGAGATACATAAAATACTTAAAAATTACGAATATATAAGAATTTATTTGATTAGAGTGAATATTAGATGTAAGTATGATATATTCCGCCAAGAGAGTTTTCGCCAAATCTGCCATTATTTGTTTCGATCATAGTGTTTCAAGCTTTTCCCTTTGACGTTGGCAATTTCAAATTTTGTTGCTTTTTTGGTATTTTTTTTTTGTTTTGGTTGCCAGATTTGTTTTTTCTCATGTTTTACATCATTTTTTGTCTTATGCACGGTGTTTGAAGTGGCCTTAGAATTACTTAGCTATGAAACATAAATCTCAAAAGTAGCCAGTGGGGGGATGTTCTCCACTAGCTCAGGATATTATTTACTTTACATATAGCTGCCATAATTTTTTATTTCCAGTAATAGATTCTCCTATGTCTCTGAATGAAAATATTTTAGAGGAAAAAAGTCTACACAAAATCCTGTTAATTTTACTACTAATAATAATGTTGATGAAATAAGCGTATACTAATAACAGGATAGATCTCTGAAAAATGGTGCTTTTATTGATAAATCTGTTATTTAAAATAGTTTTTCTAAGGCAATATTAAAAAGCAATCATGAAAGAACTTCATTTTATCACAATACTCCAAGTAAAATATATCTGATAGATAAGATATGATTTTAATTTTACAACTGACTCACTTTAAGGTCATTCTAGATATTTAAGGAAATTTTCAATACGTATCGACTTAATCACTTGAACATATAAGACACTGCTGACGGATTCACTGCTTACAAAACATTAAGAGATCATAACCAGTTGGTCACTGTATGATTATAACGGTATTACGTTCAGTGTGGTTTAAAATTTAATGAAAATATATAAATACGAACGACAATATTACTAAAAAGGCCTTTTGACCATTATTTATTTTAATATTACTATAAGGCGTAAAATAAAGCCCTTCTATTTTCAGTGCTGTCTCTGTGTGCAATTCGCTAATGCATTACCATGATTTGAGTTTATCTTTCTATTTTGATGAAACAAAGTAAGATAATTTCAAAGAAATAAAACAAATGACATATAGTATTTCATTTTTGGATCAGTTTTACTGTACGGTCACCCTTGGCGTTTTTTTTTTTTTTTTTAAAGCCAAATTTGGCGAACATTCGGAACGCCTTATTTTTGCTGATGTGATTCTCGCGAGATGCTCAGCTTGTCTCGCGAGACAAATCTCATGCGATCATCTACGAATTTGTGGACTGCCTTATTTAATTAATTCTATTTCGGACCGCCTTATTTTGGTCTGGTGCGATTCTCGCGAGACATGCTATCATCTATGAATTTTCAGATAGTGTTTCTAACCTTTCTTCGCATATAAAATTCTGTTGAGTAGAGTAAAATAAGCAAAATTTGCGGTTAACAAAATACTGTCGCCGAGATTTTATTTCAACAGGTTGTCTGCTGTGCGTTGCTTTTTTCAGCTATTATTTTGCAGAATATGTGTGGAGGAAAAAAACAATAAAATGTGTAATAAATTCCTTGCGTTCATCGATTCTATTATACGAGTCTACCCGCCAAAAACATCTGACCCGGAGCAGGCAGAAGCGGCTTCGATGGCAAAATAGGAGCTGGGAGATAGGTACTTTTATTGTTCATTATTTACATAATTAATAATAAATTAAATGGTCTTCATGAAAGGAATTTCTTATGAATATCTACCGATTTAAATTCATTAATTAAAATTTAACCAAAAACTTTTATGGATAATTTAACATATCAACTTTATTATTTTACCATAAATGTTTGAAATCTATAAATTTGCGTTTTTTGTTAATTTTGTAAAATTAGTTGAGCATATTGATCGATACCAGCAATGTATGAAATATTTGTCACTATTTCAGCCATTTTCCTCCCGACGTTTTTCCAGATCGGGTTTTCGTCAAACAGTCACTCGTCATATATATGACGTGATACGGCCTTGGGGACTTTTTGAAAATTTCGCCAAGGGTGACCGTATGGTAAAATTTTACCTCATTTTCAATTATTCTACACGAAAAGTCTTATCTTTCAAAATTTTATCCCAAATAGTTAAAACTCACTCCATCGACACTTGAGGTATGAATTAATTTCATAGCATAAACGTGAGCTTAGGTTAGATTAAGTCACTTCAATATGTTTCGAAATGCCTATTTCTGTTATCCATGCTATTTAATGCAGCTAACCGCTCATAATTTTGATATATGATCAAGTGACGAGGTCAATACCTGACTTGGTGCCCTCCTCGTTAAACTGTCGCTCCACACTAACGAAGAGCTTAGCCTTTGAAATGTTAACGTCAATAGTCCCTCTTAACAAGATAGCCTTCGGTTAAAGGTCAGGTATCAATATGTTAACAAACTTAATCATAACCTCCAAAAAATTACTTGCGATGTTTTCACCATTTTATTGTGATCAGATTTTAACTTCAATTCAATTCAATTTTTATAATAATTATTACTAATATATTCAAAATCTTTTGAAAATGATTTTTAATTACTAAATAATTTATATAATGAACATATACTTGGTTGCGTTATAAAGGTAGAACAATATATAGTGAAATACCTGATAAAAAATTTTTCAATTATTAAACTAACTGAAATTTACAGATTCTCATAAAAAAAATTTCCTCGTAACAAAAGTTAAGCATCTTGATCTAAAATTTTAAATGAATTTCCGTAATATTTGTTATTTAAAGCTGTTAAGCTTGAAAAATGTTGTAAGTTAAGTATTTTCTCTGAGAGAAGAGGAAGAATCATACAATATACCTAAAGTATTCTAAAAAATTTTGTAACTTTTAAATCTTTATAAGTCATTGCAGTTTATATTGTAATTAATTAGGAAACTTAGATATTGAGAAATTTTGCTTAGATAATTTATTTACAGTGTAACTTGTATAGACATTAAAAAATTGTAGTAAAATTTATTTGATAGAAATGAATAGCTAATCAATAATCCCCTTTTTGGCGATCATTTTATATTGCATGCATTTAAGTAACTTTCGTAGCAATTCATTTAAAATGTTGATTATCAAGGGTGGCTTTTGGGTGCCCCTTGATTTCTATCCAATTTTGAGCCGATTGGGGAAGCTTAATATAATAATAAAAAACATTTAATCTGTGTATCATTGTTTAGTGTTTTTGGCAACATTTTGCTTTCCCAAAGACTTATAACGACAAAGAAATCTCCAATTTTTGACAAGGGGTACCATAAAATATATTTTGGTACTTACGTATTATCACGTCAACCGCATCTGCGAAATAATTTATGTCGTTTAATAATTCAAGGTAGCACCATATAAATGACAAATAGAGTTTTTATCTATTTGTCACAATAAAGATATAAGTGTACTATTCTAATTTTCCTTCACATTTTGAAAAAGTTATTAAAATTTGTAACATATTTTTATAGCAAAAAAGGTAAACGAGATAATGCATGAGTACCGATATTTTTCCTGATTACCAACGTATTACTAAAAGAAGAATGTAAGATACTAACTAATAAATTCAAAAATGTAAAAGTATAAAAAAATCTAAAAATTATACATACGCCAAGAAATTAACTGTAATATACAAGTTTCAGGGCATAATAGAAAATCAGTATTAAATTTTATAATATTAGAACGAGTAATAAGCCAATGGAATATAGAATAAAATAAATTTTCGTTATTAAATTAAAAAGACCAACCCCATCTTACTATGTATCCTTATGATAGCTTCAATATTTGACGAACCCCTAGAAAAAAACAGGCATAATTCATTCTTAGAATTTCTGAAGTATATTTCCTGTGGAAAAAGAAAATTTTGAAACAGATGAAACATAATGTTTTAGAAAAAGTATATGAAGAAGAATAGATGCAAACAACATAAGTCTTTCTAATTAGAAACTAAAATGCTTCACTAATCTTTGAGTTGCTTATTTACTTATGGAAGTGCTAAAAAGGGATGTAGAAAATCTATTGATAAATGTTTGCATGAATGGCATTCGGGATATCAGTAGACTCGTCTTTTTAAGCATCTTTCAATTTCTTTTCAAAAAGAAAATTTCAGCCAAAAAAAATTCTGTTCTGAATCTCTGTTCTTGGCAGAAATTCTCAGTGCATTTAAAAATATTTGGAAATCCGAATGTGCTTTTTGAAATGTAAGAACTTAATTTCATTGAAGTAAATAAACCCATCATATATAACTCTTTATTTTTCTTTCCACACACATTAGTTGATTCTTCTTATCAATCTTCTACTTACTTATTCTTTCACATCAATGTAAAGCTCTGTTACATAAATTTGGCTGAGACAAAAGCGGAAAAAATTTTGAAAATGAAACTTGAACGGCATGTTACAGATTAGTTTTAATATAATGTAATTTCTCGTACTGAACAAACAAAGTGGACAAGCAATGTGCTCATTGATGGAGAACAGAAAAAGCATAACTTGAAAATATGTCACAATTAAAACCAGAAGAAGTTAGTATCTCTATTAGATCTCTAAATCTGGAGAAAGCCTTGAAAAGCTGATACAGAATTATAAGAAAAGGTGATAAATTTTGACTATAAAAATTTCTTTAGAAGTGTGATCTTCGCTTCATAGTGCAACAAGTGAATGTATTAAAGAAGGCATTTTATTGTAGAAGACTTATATAAAGGTAAAACATTTTCTACATGACAATTATACATGAGCAATTAAAACAAAACTTCAGCAGTATTGTGAATGATGTTTTTTCTAATCAAATGTCTTGTCGATAAAATATGTCAGACATTTATTTACGAATGGTTCAACGAAAACTAAAACTGAGAAATGACCTTTGCAATAATTCTAAATGATTTGATAAAAATCTTACAACCATTTGATTTATGCATTAATAAATTTTTCAAAACTGTCTGAAAGTTATGGGAAAGTCTAAAAAGAAGGAAGTCTGAAAGATATCGGATGTATGATGAATGAAGAATTACGTATTAACTATTGTTGGGTGAACCCATTGGCATGTGTGTTTGACGCTTTCAAACTTCTTCCTTTACAGTACAAGAAAATGGTTCATTGTCTATAAAAAATCTTTCCAAAAATCCATAATACATGGTAAATATTAGAAGTTTTTATAATGGTCTTCGGTTGTATAATTGTTCGTCTCACTGTGTCCAAACATTAATGATAATCCATTAAATAAAATACATATTTGTCGATTTACAAAGTGTTATGAATGATTTTTTAAGTATTTAACATTAATTTTAATGTATATGAAACATATTTAAAAACCGACTTCTGCAATGTCAGTCCAAATTTCAAGATCTGGAATCTAAGAAGCATTTTTAACAACTTCATACATAAATTAATTCGTTTTTGTCATTTAACTTTTCATTTGTTATGACATATTACCCTAAAAGAAGAGCTTAAATTTATTGCAGATTTACCTCGTTAAGAATGTATTTTTACTGAAAGAGTTAATATTTTACGCAATAACAAACTACTTTGTTTATCAAATATTACAGCCAAAAAATGTAAAACACTTTTGTGTATGTAAATATTTCTTTTACATTTTATTCAATTATTTTTTATCTTCTTAATACCATTAAAATTTCGTCTTTTTATTTTCCTTTCTTAATTTTCAGGAAAGTGAATATCAATGTCAATCAAATGCTAATGTGCAGTACATTCTCCATTTTAAAAAAGTTTTTTAAAATTTTCTAGGAAAATAGTATATCTTTAGTGAATTGTTTAAACCCTTATTTAAAGGCTTCCTTGCATTTTTCTAACATGATTATTTTTATAGTTTTAGTAAAAGGAAATGTCTCGGAAACACTTCGAGAATATGATGGAGGAAATAGAATACATCAAGTATGTTTTTAATAATTTTACGCATTTAATTTGCCCTGTTAAATAATGAAACTAAAATTTTAGCAAAATTCTGAGTTGCAATAAATTATATGTATATATATATATATATATATATATATATATATATATATATATATATATATATATATATATATATATATATATATATATATATATATATATATATATATATATATATATATATATATATATATATATATATATATATATATATATATATATATATATATATATATCCAAAATGAATGTATTCATTTGGAATTAAATCTGTAATCTTTGTTAAGCAATATATAAGAAAAATTGGAACAAAAAATAAATTGGGAAATAAAATGTAAAAGTTTCTATCAAAAGTAAATGTAAAACTGTCAAATATACTAACTATTAAATCAGAGTTTCTGGCTCCATTTGAACACGTCATATGTACCGTAAAGAATACTTGCGAGCAGAAATGTTGATTGTGTTACGGTGAATGTAAAATACCAACGAATGGCACATACCTCTCTGTATTAAATTTACATTACATTCTTTAATTTAATTATAAGTGATAAAGACTGATGTGCAAAAATTAAGGACGAAACGGTTTTTCTAGTGCAGCGTCGCTCAGCAGTGTTCCAAATCGATAAAAATCATACCAGAGCATCCTCTAGATATAAGAATATGGAAAAAGTAAAAAAAAATGTCCAAAATAATTCAAAATGATTAAAAAGGAACTTTATTGAAAAATGAGCATGGACTGACAGAAGATGGAATGACAAAGACGGCCGAAACATCCATGTGACAGCTCTCTAGCAAGAAATATCCAGCTTTTAGTATGGGATATGATCTCCCCTGACTGCTGTGCAGGATTGACATGGTCTGCCCATACTGAGTATGAGGTTGTCAATAAGTTGTTGAGGTACTGCTGTCCATTCTTCTTGTAGCGACAATCGCAGCTTCGGAATCATTACTGGTGGTTGGTGACGTGCCGCCAAGCATCTCCCTAGAAAGTCCCACACGTGTTCGATTGGATTTAGATCCGGGAATTTGCCGGCCAATCCATGTGTTCAATATCCTCACTTTCTAACAGCTCTTCGACAGCCTCTGTACGATGATGTGGAGCATTTTCGTCCATGAAGAGGAACTGGGGACCCATAGCACCTTTAAAAAGACGCACATAAGGAAGGAAAATATCATTACAATAATGGGACCCGGTGACTGAACCTCCTTGGACGACATGAAGGTCGGTACGGGTGCCAAGCATGATGCTTCCCCAAACGAGAACACCGCTACCTCGAAATCGGTCCCTTTCGACGATGTTGGAGGGGTTATTACGTGTTCTCCGCTCTCTCCAGATGCCTATGAGTCCAGAATCTGTAGTCAGTCTAAATCTGCTCTCGTCCGTAAAGAGGACTCGACCCCATTGCTTATCGGTCCAGTTCTTGTGTTCCCGGCACCAAACAAAGCGCCTTCTCCGGTGGGCAGACGTTAATGGTACACAACGTACAGGTCATCGTGCGAATGGGCCTCCATTATGCAGCTTCCTGGCGACTGTTAACTGTGATATCGGTCGTCCAGTTGTCTGTTGAAGGTATTTCGCAATTTCTCTAGTCGTCTGCCGCCTCTTCCTTCTTGCCTGTAGGACAGACAGACAGACAACGAGAAGAAGAGGCCCTGTTCTATTCCTATTGGTTATCAGGTTGTGTCTCTACTTCAGTCTAGAATGTCGGACACCCTGCACGGAGTGCCACGTGCCCGCTGGGAACCGTAATCTGGGAGCTTGAGCCTTAAGAGGTTCTCCAGAATGCTCGACACATTGTTTGAGAGACGAATGCTTTACAACGGTGGGGCTTTCAAGCCTACAGTGATCTACGCAGTAGACCACTGTATCACAGTTCGGAATACAAATTTGAAATAACAGAATTAATAAGATAGGATCAAGTGAAACAGAAAAATAAATGTTAACAGGATCTAAATAAATTTAAGTAAGGATGGCTGAAATATTTACATAATTTACGAACAGAAATTGATTATAGTTAATGAAATTTAGAAGTTTATAGGAATAAAATGTAATTAGTTCTTTACATGTCTTGAAATTTAGATAAGTACAAAGTACTAGTAATTTTGGAAATTGAAAAACTGGTTATTAGTTTGTTTGTTACTTGAATTGAAAAATTTAGTTAATTTTCGAGATCTGTTGACTCTGCTTCTGAGTTATAAGGTTCCTGTTGGTGAGCAGCCAGGTCTTTACACATTTGGAGTCCTTTTTCATGAAGGAAAGTAATTATTTGTATTAATTTTTTTGTTCTGAACTTGTTCGTTGTGCAGAATTTTAGGAACTGGTAGTTGGTTTGAATAGATGATTTTTTGATATGTAGATCTTTGGTTTGAGGGCATTCTGTGATATAATGCAGTAGTGTACCAATTTGGCCACAGATGCAAGATGGAGATCTGGATTTGTTAATTCTGTGGAAGTAGCTGGGGCAGGGCGCATGGTTTGTTAAGATACAATTTAAATAAGGATTGGAATATAGCACATCTGATGAAACTTTTGGTATTAGTCTTCTTGTATGGTGACCATTCGGCGAGTTGTTCCATAGAGATTGCCAGCTTTGCTGTATATATTTTTTAATTTTTGATTTCAGACTGGCTCTGGACCACTTTAAAGTTGTCAACGGAAGAGTTGGATGGGTTGCTGCTTGTTTTGCCGCTTGATCAGCTGCCTCATTCCCCGTGATTCCAGTATGTGCTCTTAACCAACTTAGTTGGATGTTCATATTCTGGTTGTGAAAAAGTAAATTTTGAACGGATCTTATTATTGGGGATTTGTGTAACGGGTTATTTAGAGCCATTAGGGAAGATAAACTGTCTGTCCAAATTGTGACACTTTGTAGTTTATGCTGGATCGAATAAAGCAGTGATTCTTTTATTGCTAGGGCTTCTGCCTGGAAGACTGAATTATACTTGTGTAGTTTTATGAGATGTTGATGCAGTAGATTGGAGTTTTCAAAAGCTACAAATGCTGCTCCTGTTTGATTATCTAAATGAGACCCGTCAGTATAAATATTAAATCGTGTTGTTATCATAACTGGATTAGATGATGTTTTTGGCAGATTGAAAATTTTAGTTTGATGGCTTCTGATAATCGGATGTAATTCATCTTTATTGTATGGATATTCATAGTTAGAGAAGAGCAGGGCAGTGTTGTCTTCAAGAGTTGCATCTTGGCACAATTGTAGGACTTTTGTCTTAACTGTAGTTGCTTTTAATGTTAGGTGCATGGGTGGAAGACCGGCCAAGACATTTGCGGCAGCTGTTGATGTTGTTTTGAATGTCTTAGTTATTAGTATGGTAAAGTGCCTTTGCAGTGATGACAGTTGGGCTTTTTTCCTTGAGGTTAAGGGCAAAGCCCAAGCTGAAGAACCATATGAAATTATTTTTTCTACTACGGTGCTATATATTATTTTTAGAAATTTACTCTTTAGTCCCCAATTATAACCAATCATTGAGCGTAAGTTTTGTGCTATGGAGAGAACTTTTGGCTTAAGTGATCTGATATGAGCGAGGAAATTTAGATTCTTATCTATTTGGACTCCTAGATAAGGCAATACTTTTGTATGCTTTAGGCTTTTACCTAGTAGGGTTAATTTTGGGTTGGATCTTAAGGATTTATCATGTTTTCCAATTATCATAGCTTTGCTTTTTGGGATGGAAATCTCTAATTTTAAACTTTCACACAGTTTGGAAAAGATATCTAGAGACTGATTGCAGTTTTGTTTGAGATTTTCTTTCGTTGAGCCATTAACAATAAATAGCGTGTCGTCTGCGAAGGCTATAACTGTAGTGTGATTCGGCCAATTATAATTGAGAATAGCGTTAAAGTATAAATTCCACAGCAGAGGTCCACTTACAGAGCCTTGGGGACATCCTCTTGACTGTTTACAGAACACTTGGCCTCCGTCATAAGACGAGTAAAATTCACGGTCGCTTAAGAAGCTGATAAGTATTTTGACAATGTTGGCTGGGGCTTGAAGGGTTGTAAGTGTTTTCTTTAATCCCGGCCACCACAGGGAATCGAAGGCCTGAGAGATGTCTAAGCTTAATAATGGTGAGTAGAGGTTTTGGTCCTTGTTACGACTGATTGTAATTAGTGTTGATTGTAGGGCATGTTCTGTAGACTTATTCGTTATAAAACCAAACTGGTTTGGATGAATGACATTATTTTTGAATACATAATGCTTTAGTCTGTTTAATATTAATCGCTCTAAGATTTTTCCCAAGGCAGGAAGTAAGCAGATTGGTTTATATGATGTTGCATCTCCTGGGTTTTTATTCTTTTTCAGAAAGAATATTACGTTACTTTTTTGAAGTGTTTGGGAAAGTATGCAAGTTTTAGACATATATTTAGATATTGCAGGAGGAGATTTGGCGCCGTAAGGTAAAGTAATTTCATTATTTGATTGTCCAAGCCGTCCAATCCCGGCGCTTTAGAAATATTTAAGTGCTTGATTGTATGTTCCAGTTCGAAACGGGTGAAAGGAGGGTCTTCTGGTCCAGAAAATGAGAAATTGGAGTTCCTGATATTTGAATGCGTTGGGGTGTCTGTGGCTGGATCATCGGATGGAAATGCAGATTGCAGGAGGTTTTGTAAAACAGATGGAGTGTCTTGGTTTTGGGGTTGCAATGAGTTCAGTGCTTGGAATTTTGTCGGATGAAAACGTTTATTAGTGGCGAGTTTCTGTAGAATCCCGTATGGTTCTGTGTGTTCTGTGCAGAATTTTTTCCAGCTATTGAGTTTTGCTTTTAAAATTTCCTTTTTGTAAATGGCCAAGCTTTGTTTATATAAAGTACTTAATTTCTTTCTTTCCTCTTCAATTTTACTTGATTTTAGGAGTCTCCTAAGTGCTTTGGTCTTACTTTTGAGACTTCTTAGATTTTTATTCCACCAATTCAGTTTATTTATTTGTTTTGGTTGTCGAATTTTGAAGCTTTGTTCAGCTGAATTCTGAAGCATCGATATTAGTTCGTTTGTTACTTTATCTAGATGTATTACAGTTTTGCAAGAATTTAGAAGTGACTCTATTGGTTGAATATTGGAGTGTAGGCATTTTTTAAATTTTTGGGTATTATTAATTGATTTATATCTTTTGTTGAAGAATATGGTTTGCGCTTTGTTAATTTCAAATGTGATGTAAGCGTGATCGGAGCAGGACTCTTCATCGCTTACTGCCCAATTTTGGATACAGTGAAACGCTCGGTAATTGGTAAGAGTTAAGTCTGGCCAACCTTGGCCATTAGGTCCAGTGAAGGTTGGGTTTGAAGGTTGAACATTGTTAAGAAAAAGTTGCTGTTCCGCTAGAAAGTCTTCTATTATTAGACCTCTATTATTGTTATTGGGATAGCCCCAAAGCACATTTTGTCCATTAAAATCTCCAGCAATTAATATTGGAAGATTCTTGTAAGGGTTAAATGATGTTTTAGTAAGTCCAGAGTTCTATTTATATCCTCCGCTGGGGAAGAATATACACTACAAAATATAGTTGGTTCTGGTTCAGTGTCTAAGCGTATTATTACGACATCTCTGTGTTTTAGAATGATCAAAGGATTAAGTGGTGATTTGAAGATAATTGCTGCTCTTGGAGCTTGATCAGGGTTTGTTTCGTAGTAAAGTTTCCAACTCAATGGACTTCCTCGTAGTTCTCCCGATTTTGCATAGGGCTCTTGAATAAAAGCTATATCAATATTATTTTCGGAGATGAAGTGAATTAATTGCGCTGTTGCTGAGCGGCTTCTTTGGAGATTTATTTGAACTAGTTTAAAATGTTTAATTGATTTTGAATCCATTAATTATTAGTGGTGAATATCTTGGAGGTGTAAAAGCTAGTGTTATTTATATGAGACGGAGTAAGACCTTACTAAAAATAGTTATTTCAGTGGTATACTGGGTAGAGTAGTGATCTGTAGATAGGGCAATGTGGAGAATAAGCTTCGTGATTTGAATCAAAGTTTGCTCCATGTTTGTTGGCTATGTAACAGTTAATACAATCTGCATAGTCTGCAGAGCATTCGCTTTCGGAATGGCCATATCCGCATTGACCGCAAACTCTTTTTGAGTTGCAAGACTTACTAAGGTGGCCGAAGTCCTGGCAGTTATAACAACGTATAATTGGCCGATACTGGCGGACGTAGGTTGTCTGAAAGCCAAAATGAATATGTTTCTGTGTAGTTAGAATCCGTGCTAGAATTTTGTCAGTTTCTATAACTAAGTGCTGTAGTTTCTCATTAGAACGATGTGATTTTATTTCTATTATTTTGATTGTTGTATTTTTGTCCAGATTCGGATAATTTGCGAGGATTATAGAAGAAATATTATCTTCGTTAATTGAGTTTGGGGTGTTTAGAAGTATTAATTTTTTTGTTTGGTGGTGATGGATCTAGTATGTTGAATTTACTTTCCTTAAGTTGACTTTTAAGTTTTTCTTTGGACTCTGCTGAGTTACATTGTACTTTAGCCACATTTTTACCCCAGATGACCTTCCTAGGACAGATGTTGCTCTTGACATTTTGAAGATTTGTTTTGAGGGAGGTTAGTGATTCCTTTTTTGCAGGTTTTATGATGATGGATGTCTTTAAATCTTTTTCGCTTCTTCGCTTAAGAATCTCACTGTAGGATGGTTTTGTGAGTTGCAAACTGTTATTGTTGCTAACAAGGGATTTCGTTGTCTGTTGTAGTTGTCTTATTTCTTCAATTTTAACATTTATTTGGGCGAGCTGATGGTTGATTTGTACAATCTCTGCATGCTTGTCTGAGCTTGGAGAGGGGCGCAAATGCCCCTTGAGTTGTCCCAATAGGTTTAAAGCCTGATTTCTTTTGTAGCCCAGAAGATTAAATTTGTCCCTTGTTTTTGAAGTGATTATGCGCTCAAGGTTTTCCAAAATGTTGGTGGGAAAAACATCTTTATTTGTGTCGTCATTAGCTGTATGTTCGAAGGGGAAATTAATTTTTGTTCTTCAACAATGGATCTACGATTTAATTCGTTCATTAATGGATTAAGACCCACAATATCCGTGGACGAGGGGTTCGAAGATGATTTAGACAATTTTAGAGTGGAAGTGATATTTGTAGACAATGCCATGATAGAGAGTTGAAGAAGTGTTAAATTGAGCTGTTGCGAAATAATAAAAAGCTAAGTATTGAAGGAAGGATTGCAATGATACATCGGAAGCGGCCCAGATATCAAGTCATTCCCGCCGCACACCACTCACGCACCCAATGTACAAACCATAAGAGCAAACTCCTGTGAAAAAAAAACAAAAAAAACATACATCGATAGCAAGGAATACTCTGGGAGGCCATCATTGATTGAGATCCCTATGTGAAGATGTTTCTACTTTTGCGAAGAGTTAACACCAAGCAAAATGACAAAAGCAAAAATAATAATAGTAAAATAAATAAATAAAATGAAATTGTGTGTTAATTTAGCAAGAAATTATGAAAAGTTGGAGGAAGTAAACCAAGAAATGGACTAAAAGTGATAAAAAAAATAGTAAAAATAATAATAACTATAATGATAATAATAGTAAAAAAAATAGAAATAAAATAAGTAAATAAATAAATAGAAAAAGAAATAAAAAAAATAATAGTAATAATGAAAAATATTTAAAAAAAAATAAATAAATAAGTAAAATAAAATAAAATAAAATAAAATAAATATAAATAAATAAATGAAAAAAAATAAATAAATAAATAAAAAAAATAAAATAAAATAAAATAAATACTAAAAAAAAATTACAAATAAAGAAAAAAATAAAATAATAAAATAAAAAAAAAATAAAAAATATAAAAAAAATTAAAATAAAAAAATAAAAATAAAAAATAGTATATAAAAAATAAATAAAAAAATAATAATAAAAATAAAAAATAATAATAATAAATAAATAAAATAAAATAAAAAGAAACCAACTAAGATTTACTGAGTAAATTCGTTAGGAGCGCATAAAACTAAAAATAATAATAAAAATAAATAAATAAAGTGAAGAAAAGCGCTGTGGTTAGTATTTAGTCTAATTAATTAAGAGCGGGTGTTTTGGTGCCTAAAGGGTTAAGGTGCAGTTGAACAAAGGGACATGGAGGGTACGTAAAATCGGACATCACATTCATCGAGGAAGGAATGAAAACCATAGGGAGAAAAATACAGATTTTAACAACACTTAACAGACAATATCTAATCTACTAATGATTATTTTTTTGAAAAGTAAAAAAAAAAAAAAAAAAAAAAAAAAACATGTTTAATCACAGAAATCTGCTCCGAATAAATATGAAAAGAATGAAGTGGATTGATAAATATTTAAAATGTTATTGGGATTTTAAAATGAAAATTACTACTAAAACTCATAGAAAAACACAAAATAATGTCTTGCAAATAAAAGTTTGAAAAATTATAAAAAATTTAACATTTAACATAGAATTACAATATATACATATTTAAAATCGTTAGAATATCCACTCTAAATAGAATTTATTCTGAGTTGATAGGACAATTAGGGACGAAGTTATCAATGCCTAATTAATAGAGGAAGAATATTTTTGAAAAACTGCCAAAAAACATGGATTTTTTATTTTATTAAAATAATTACAACTTCACACCCAGTCATCCTACCAACCTAATTTGCACATTAAAATGCTCAGAATAAGTGTGCGGCATGAAACAAAATAACACCTGGGCACTTACCTTTTAATTTAGCCTCTCATGTTGATTAATATTGTATCCATTGCACAAAAATGAAAAAAAAGTTTTTTTTTTTAAGTGTTCAATTAATATGGTTGGTAAGCACACTTTTTCTTGACGCACTATTACAAAATTTGAGCAGATTGAAAACTGAATAAATTAGCACAAATCCGTTACAATTCCCAATGAGGGGTGACCTTCAAATTTGCCTGTAGGACCATATATCGGTCATCGACTGCCATGGTTGCTCGTGGACGACCACTGCTGAACCTTTGGACAGCTGTTCCTGTAGTTTGAAATGCTCTCCAGATTCGTGAAACGATGCTGTGAGCGATTCCAAACTACGCAGCCACACTTGTCACACTTCGACCTTCCTCAATCTTCCCAATGATTCGACTTCGCATAAGGTCATCCAGATGTCGTCTACGCCGCCAGCCTGTTTTATATCACTCCGACATCCCCCCTTTACGTCATGTTGCGTAGTTTGAATATTCCCTTGCGTACCAGACTGTAGTCGATCTTCTGATTGGTCTTTCGATCCAATATACCTGTTTGTTACCCTGTTATGTTAATTTTTCCATTTCTTCCTTAATTTTTGCACACCACTGTAGTTTTAACTACTATGATAATCGAATAGAAACCTGAAAACTGATATAAGGTCCAAGCAATGTTTGAAAACAAGGAAAGTTAATTCTAAACTACATGAGGCATTTCTTTACGCATTCATCGTTTGTATCATTGTTTTTATGTTTCTTTTATATAAGTATAATTATTAATACAATTTAAATAATTAAATTAAGAAACCTATATACGTATAGCTTTATTATAATTGAAAACCATGTTTTTTCAAAAAATGACATTGAAAGTTTACATTGATTAAAAGTATTTCTTAGTTTTGTGTCAGCAAACTAAATGAAAAAAAAATGCTTGAAGTTTTTCAAGTCTTTATTTATTGTCTTATAACACACAGGTATAGCTTTTCCCTGATGATGGAATTTCCCAAAAAATTTACTTATTTAAGATATCCTATAAAGATTTTATAGATATTGGTATATTTTTATACAAAGCATCAGTCTATATCTTTACTTCATTGATAATAATTTGAAAGTTAATCTCTCATTCAAAAAAATAAATATATTTTTCAATTAATATCTAAAAACTTTTTCTGTGCTGTTAATATAACTAGTTTCAGTAACAGAAATAGAGGTTTAAATTATTATCTGGCAACAGTGACTTCTTTTTTAATTAATTGTATTAAAATAATAACAGTGTAAGAATCCTTTTCTTATAAGCTTATTTTGCAACTATATAATGAAAAGCTATACTTTTCATATAATTTAATTTACAGATAACATGCTTTTACAAATGTAAAATATTCTTTCTTTTAAAACAATCATGCACAAAATAAATGAATTCTTTGTATCAGTCAGAATAAAAGTCGGACCACCCATAATTACTAAAGCAACTGGCTCTAGAGACAATTGACAAGATTCCTATTATAGCAGCCAGGGTTTATACTGATGGAAGCAAATTGGAGACTGATGCAACTGGCAGCGGAGTATGTATTGAACTCCCCAACCATTCCATCAAGCTTGAAAAAAGAAATTCTGACCACATGTCCATCTTCAGAATGGAACTCATCGCCATCATGAGTGGACTTTCTTTGTCAGATAACAATACATAAAATGATTTCTCAGAGATATGGATCCTTACAGACAGTCGATCCACGATCTAGCGCCTTTTCAATTAGCAATCCATCGGAGACAGTACTAGTAGAAGTATTCTACTCTTGTTGAAAAACCATTCAGTTCAACACCCAATCCACCTCCAGTGGGTCCCCTCGCATGTTGGTCTGCCTGGGAATGAAGTAGCCGACGACCTTGCAAAGGCTGCCGCCAGCAATTCTTTGAACCCGGAAGACCGCATGGCACTAACACCATCAGAGATCTCTTCCATTACTAAACAACTTACTTCTAAAACCTGGCCTGACCCTCCTGTTCCCCCTTGGTACTTCCAAAGACATCCTGGAGCCTCCACAACATTTAAGAGCTCCAGAGTACATCAGTCGACACTGTCTCGACTTTCTACTGGCCACTTGAAGTGTATGATCTTTGAGGACGGTGAAAGAATATACCCAACATGCCCCAAGTGCAACAATGCTCTGTTTTGCCCGCAACACATCTTGAAGTGCTTGGGGTTTTCTCGTGAAGAGGTTGTGAAAAGTCCACATTTGCTTTTGAACTTTTTGGCTATCTATGATCTCATGAATCTGGTTTAGTTCCACTAGACCAGATGGGGATTAGTCCCACCACCACCATAAATGTCGAATGATCTCCGTTATTTTTAAGATTTCAATAAGCGGCTATTTAATAGTGCTACGTGAAATATAAAAATTGAATCCGATGTGCTATTCTGTATCATTAGAAGATGGTTGGATACAGAAAAGTTAAAATTTTGGAGAATTAGTATTATAAAGTAAAGATACAATTCCGTCTTAAATTATGTTTTTAGTTTAAAAAATCAGGAATCATTTAATATAGCATTTATTTAAAATTGCACTATTATTATTTACCTTGTATTAAAAAAGTCATTATTATCCATTTCGCAAAAATGGGAAGCAATACACTAACAAACTAAGAACTGGCAAATGTGAAAACTTTATCTTATTATTTATATTCCTTTCATAGAAAATGAACATGTTAATAGGAAATAGTCACAAATATGTGGGAAATATTATAATTAAACTTATAATTCTGAGCAAGAGCAAAAATATAAAAAATGAATAAAATAATGTATAAATGATTTATTTACTTAAGTCTACATTACACCAAATTTCTTGTTTTTGCTATTGTTTTTTGAACGTCTTCGCAAATTCTTCGTTGGATTTTATTTCTTGGTAATTTCTTAGTAAAAACATGCTTTCGCAAAACATTAATTAATTTCCTCTGTAATATTTCAAATTTCTCTTAGAACAGTTGTGCAATTTCAATAAGTTATTATATTAAATAAATGCGCTGCCATTTTATTAGCATTTTTTTATTTCTTTGCTTGAAACTTGCATCAATAAATTTCATATATCATTGTTTCAGCTATCGAAGATGGTTCCTAACTCATGGAAATCCATCCTTTTATGGAATGCCCCCTTTGCATTTTGATATCAGGCATGGAATGCATCTGAGTAAATTTGATTTCAGCTTAAGGGAAAATAACTTTCCTCCGTATTGTGTGGTAATATTCTGTTTCATTATGCTTTAAAATATTTTATGTTGATTTTGAATAATTTACGTCTTCAAACTTTGCCATAAAATATTGAAAATGAAAAATTAATAAAATTAGTTTTAACAATTTAAACATATTTCTTTTTCTATAGATTAGTGGTGTTTTTTAAACTTATTAAAATTTATGTAGTGTTGATTATATTTCAAATTAATAAAAAGGAAGTGTTTCCTTATATGTAGTATCGTAAATAACTCATAATTAATTTTTAGTAATAAATGTTATTTCTTTATTTGACTAAACGCACTAGATATATGATTTGATTGAACCAGCTTGCCATTATGTCTCTACCAATATATAACTAAAAATAAAAGGCTTTTCCAAGTTCACGTATCATTGAAATATTTCTCCGAATATAATTATGTATTGGAATTAATTCACAAATAAAATCATCCCTATTACTTGCAAAGCATGATTTAGACCACAGATTCTTGAAAATATTAACTAGAAACAATAACTTGCGGGTTTATTAATTGATACAAAATAATTCACTTTAATTAGAATGCAATTTACGTAATTTAAACAAAATTAAAATATCCTTGATATAATTACTCAGACTGAATTGTTTACTATTCAGTTGTGTTTCTTATATTTTTCACGAAATTTAAAATTTTGTTTTTTTTTATTACTAAAAGCAAAATTTAAAACTTAAAATAATCAATTATTTTAAACTTAAAATCAACAAATATTGTAAAATTTCAGCTTTTTTTCTAAAATTTCAATAATTAGCTGAAAAATTGTTCGTCATTTGTAAATAAATTAACAAAGTAAATAAAAAGCAAATAAAAAAATTACAATTATAAAAAAATAAGTTATTACAATATTCGAAAAATGAGATAGTAATTTATTGTATAGTTATAAATAAACAAACATTATGAAGAAAATTATATAAAAATTACTTATCAATCTAACTTAAGAAAAATATCTTGTCTTCCCCTATTTAGCAATAACAAGACAAAAATGAATCGATAGCAATGAGACTCTTAATTTCAAAAGTAGTTTGAAAGAGAATCCGCATTTTATAGGCAACTAGCTTAATATCATAAATACAAACCTACCATATAAATAACTCCTGATGTTTTTTCGTACAAAAATATGCTACAAGTGAATGCATCTTCAATTTTTACAAATAGCTTTAGTATTTATAATTTTAAAAAAAGGTCCTAAACAGAAGATTGTTTGATAAATTAAACGTATTTTGCATTCCTTCAATAGTTTAATCAGAGAATGTTCTTTGTAAATATTAGAAAAGAGAAATTCTGCTTTTTTAGCATCAATAAGCAATGTATTCTTGAGGAGTTGTAATTAGAGCACCACCTTTTAAGGCATACTGAGCACTGAGATCAAGAAAAATATTATTTCTTCCTTTAATTTCGTACATATCCTTTAAGTAGATGCTCTAACTCGCTTCATAGGTTTTCGATAGTTTAGGCAAAAGTTCTGATATATTACTCCGAATAGTGGAAGCCATTCTTAGTTTAGTAAGTATAGTATACACCAGCAAAGTCCCCTGTACCTAACCCAAGAAGGGTTCTACCAGTTTAGATGGGACTTGATGGAAAGAAGAAAAGAAAGTGGCACCGCCGGGGGCCCCGCCGCTGCGACAGAGCCAAGCTCCAAAACGCAACAACTTCACACGCTAGTGGAGGGTACCCGCCAGCTGTCTCTAGCTGTCCCCATTGGACTAGTTTATTGTGTGAGCAAAGTTATAGCAGATTTCGCAAAAAAATGATGCTGTCCATTCTGCAAAGTTATCACAACCTAGGTTGCACTTGGTCAGCCAAACTAACCTGGTAGCTCTCAGCATTGAATTCAACGTTTTTCATGATCATGAACCCTAGACCATCCAAGAGAAACAACCCAAACCATAACGCTATCTCCACATCAGTTAATTCTTGACATACACTTGACTTGACATTGAGGCAAAAAGCGCTTTTTCAGAAAACACCAAACCTGTATCTTGTAAATGGAATATTAGAGTATGAACTTTGTTTAGCTCTTTTAAACCACCAAATTTCACTATTCTTGAGTCTTTTTTCCTTAGTCTTTACACCACATTAGATGTGTCGACTTATTGTGACTAGTGATCAAAATCTTCTAGGAAGTGGTCATGTCATCAATAGCATGTATTTCTTCCAAATCTCTTTAAACAGCATCCTTCAATTAATGGGACTACATTCCAAAAATAACTATTTATTTTGCTCTTACGAAACACATAGAGCACTGTCAATTCACAGTGCTATAAACGTCTCTTATGCCCCACTCATTTCTGTAATTACTGACACTAACACAATCCTTGAAATCCTGAGCTGCTTGTCATTATGCATGTGCATGACTACAACAATGCTTAGTACGAATATACTGCGGCTGCACATTATCTCATTTTCAAAGTTTTCCCAATATTTCCTGTATTTTTGGTAGGTAATATTATTTGAGAAAAAGTTAGAAAATAATGCTGCAAATTAAGGAATGAGTATGTTTAATGTTAAAAATAAGAAACTGCCTCAACTTACCATTTTAATTAATTCATTAATACTTTATAAAAATTTGATTTTTTTATTTTTCACACAGAAATTCTTTTTAATAAGAATCTTAAACAGGATAGTTAAAAAAATTTTCTTTACATCTTATTAGTACAAATTGACTTTAATGTATTTCACGTCTTTAATATGAATTAATTTCTTTCTGTATACATTGTTAATACGCTTTCAAAAATTAATAATATTGCAGGAGAATTCTTGGATATTCTGATAAGTAACCATTTAACATACAACAAATGCATTTGATATAATATGTAAGTGAAACTGAATTTTATTTTATTTCCAGTTTCCTAATTTCTCATTATCTAATTATGAGCCTCTATTTTTGGCAAAAAGAAATGAATTTAGACGGGATATAAAATATCAAGCCATGGAAAACAACAACCAGAGAAGATTTTTCAATGGGAAAAGAAACGATGATAACATCAAAGTAAAATCATATAAAAAGCATTATGCTTGCTCTTCAAATTATATATGCCAGATGTTTTGATGTTTTTTAACTGAAATTGTAACAAAATGTAAATTATTGATGAAAATACGTCAAAAATCATACTAACACTTAACTTATTGAATCTTAAATTATTCAATGTTTATATATTTTTTACATTTTTTTACTAATACTTAATCTACTTTCTTATAATGCATTATATTTTTAATTTTGTAATAACAATGATTAAAATCTTATAACTCTAGTAAAATGTCTCTAATTAGAATGTTTTATGTAGACCTTGATATTACTTAAATTGAAATATTATATTTTGGACAATGATTGTCCAGAAAATAATAAAGTAGTTTAAATAAGTTCAATATTTAATATTTTAGTTAAGTTGATCTAAAAATTTAATCCAGTAAAAATTAACTTCTTTTATAATTATAAATTGCTTAAAAATATTGGTTCCATGGCAAAAATAGAAATTAATCAAATGTTAGTCTAATCAAATTAATAATTGCGTTTTACATTCCTTATTTGAGATAGATAGATTATGAACGAATGACTTGAAAACTATACAATTTTCTGAAATAACATTCTAAACCCTTGAAAATATCCTGAAAGCATTTATTAATTTGAGGTGCAAACAAATAAAAGTTTTAAATAAATAAAATCAATTATTGGAGTACTGGGCACGAATTTTGTTTTCACCAGTTATCATAAGAATTAAACAACAATTTTCTACACGTAATTTTGCACAAGATTTAGCTTCAGTTCATTGGTTGGTTAGGAAACTTCAATTACTATTTAAGTCTTAAGGATTATTTCAAATTAAATGAAATATTATTGCAATTAATTTCAATTTCTGTTTCCTCAAAATAAAAAGAGATATCAATTCCAATTCGTTCTTCAGAGTTATCAAATCGATTACAAAACTGAATGAAGTTTTAAGAATCATCAAAATCAACTGCTAGGCTACCTTTTCCTTCTTTCATTAAGAACCAATAACTGTTTCTTAAAAATAATTAGAATATAAAGCAAGGTGTTTCCTTATAAAAAAAAAACATGTGATACATTGATTATATTGATATGGCGGTGGTGGTGGAACTAATCCCCATCTAGTCTAGTGGAACTAGATCAGATCCATGAAATCATAGAGAGCCAAAAAATCCAAATGCAGATGTGGACTTTTCACAGCCTCCTCACGAGAAAACCCCAAACAGTTCAAGATGTGTTGCGGGCAAAACGGAGCATTGTCGCAGTTGGGACATGATGGGTATTTTCTTTCACCGTCCTCAAAGATCATACACTTCAAGTGGCCAGTAGAAAGTCGAGACAGTGTCGTCTGATGTACTCTGAAGCCCTTAAATGTTGTGGCGGTTCCAGGATGTCTTTGGAAGTACCAAGGGTGAGCAGGAGGGACAGCTCAGGTTTTAGAAGTAAGTTGCTTAGTTATGGAAGAGATCTCTCATGGTGTTAGTGCCATGCGATCTTCCGGGTTCAAAGGATTACTGGCAGCAGCCTTTGCAAGGTCATCAGCTACTTCATTCCCAGGGAGACCTATGAGTCATGAGATTGATATACTTGGGACTATCAGATTAAAAATTAAAATTGTTAACCAGATGAAAAGTCAAAATTGTTAATCCGATGAAAAGTCATAATTGTTCCATATCACTCTTCCAATTTATTTTTCAATTCAGAAAGCGTTTTCCGTTTCAAAAAAAACTCTTCATTGAATTTTATATAACATTGTGTATTATTACTTAATTTGTGAAATATTTTATTTATATTTTAATTTATTGCAGTCAGTAAAGGATTTTAATAGAATATAT
>JAJQOW010001848.1:0-31721 GCA_037975125.1 Latrodectus hesperus | reverse complement strand
CTGTGTATTTTCTGGGACCAGGAGAGGCCAATCTACACTGCTCAAAACAATTAAAGGATATTGCGGTTTTAGGTGGATCTTGTGGCTGGGAAACATTTTAGCTGATTGATAGGTGGTCGACAGACGTAGTAGGTTATATGAGAATAAATTACACATGTTTGGCAGAAAACAATGCATTTTATTGCGCATTTGTGTACAAAAGGAAAAAAGACACAATTTGTGCATATGAGAAAAAAAGAATAAGAAAAGGTTTTTGTCTTCAAAGGAAGTCATTTTCAGTAGGGGGTATGGTTTCCACGGATGGCCAGCAACGTTGAACACCTTTGAGGCATGCAGTCAATGAGGCTATTAATCACGAGTTAAGGTATTCTGTCCCACTCTTCCAGAAGAGCTCTTTCCAATTGGTTGGTGGCCAGCAACTCGTCTTCCTAGATCGTCCCAAACGTACTCTATAGGATTCATGTCTGGAGAACACGCTGGCCATTCCATTCTTACGATTCCTTCCTTGAAAAGGAAATCCTCCACCAGGTTAGCACGATGTGGCCCGCAGTTATCGTCCATTAAAATGAAGTCATCTTCGATTGCTGCAGCGTAAGGGACTACAATAGGTCTGAGGATCTCATCCCTATATCGGCGACCAGTCAAAGGTCCATCTCAAATGATATAGAGGTCTGTGCGCCCATCAATGGAGATGCCACCATACACCCACACTCCCCCACCGCCAAATCTGACACTTTCGTGCCCGAACGCTGGATTATTCCTACTGCCACGGTCCCTCCAGATGAAAACACACCTATTATCAGGATGAACAGAAAAATGGGACTCGTCAGAAAAAAGAACATTGCTCCATTCATTTCTCCTCCAGTGCACATGCTCTGTTTTCCACACCCTGCGGTCGAGACGATGCCTTGACGTCAGTCTAACACATACCATCGGTTGGGGAACATACAGACCTACACCATGGAGCCGGTTTCGGACAGTCTGAGTTGAAACCGTGGTGTCAGTAGCCGAGTGAAAGTGTTGTTGGAGAAGAATAACGTTCATATCTTGGTGTCTCCAAGCCGTTAACACTAAATAACGATCTTCATTGGGCGTTGTTGCCCATCTACGACCTTGCCCTGGTCTTCGGCCTGCACTTCTAGTCTCCAAAAACGGTTCCAGATCCTAGAAATCACACTTTGCAACACTCCAATGGCTTGCTCTACTCCGGCTTGAGTTTGGCCCCCTTCTAACCTACCAACAACTCTCCAAACTTTTGAATCGGTTAAATGACTTCGCTGAGACATCGTACTCATCGAAACAAAGCAGTCACTGAATACCGATCATCCTTGTATTCATTGTCTTTTATTCAGTTGAAAATCAAATTTCATTCACTGCCGCTGAAGTGACGTTTTTGACGTCGAACTCAAAATTAGCATACTCTACAGTTTGAAAATCTGAAACATTTTCATTTGTGATTCTCTTCTTCCATTTTCAGCAAAAAAAATTTCGTTTATATCTTTATTTTATGTAAAACTTACAATATCCTTTATTTGTTTTGAGCAGTGTATTATGAGTTTCTCAAACCCGGTGAAACTGTTAATACTGATCGCTACAAGCAACAATTACTTGATTTGAGCGATGCTATACTCGAAAAGCGCGAACAATGCAAGAAATGGCGGCACAAAATGATTTTCCTTGATGACAACCCCCTAGCCACTGGACTAAACCAACCAAGGACATCGTTAAGGCACTCGGCTGGGAGCCCTTAGCGCATGCGGCTTATTCACCAGACTTGGCTCCTTTCGATTTCCACCTTTTTGCACCATTGGGACACGCATTGGCTGACCAACGCTTACTTAAGAAAACGTCAAATCTTGGCTTGATGACTGGCTGGCCTAAAAAAAAACTGATCTTTTTTGGTGTGGTATTCAAAAATTGTCCGAAAGATGGAAAAAATGTGTAGCTAGCGCGATGGATATTATTATAAATAAAGAAATATTAACAGTTTTCGCAAATTTATTGTGTCTTTTTTAAAACAACCGTCTCATTTCATTTGCATACACCTGGTAAATAAATATATAAAATTTTTCATTCCTATAAAATTGATTTGTATTATATCATTTGTAATTTATAGAGCAATATTATAATGCTTTATTTCTACTAAATAAAATTTCATATTCAGATTATCTTATAAAGAGTTAAGATACAAATAGAAAATAAAATTTTCTTATAACAGCAAAACTTTTATTTATTATTTTTTTAGCGTATTTTTTTGGTAAAAATTTTCTATAATCTACAAAATGCTTTAAATTATCACGAATACACACACAAAGTATGCTTACATATACTTTAAATAGTTCAAAATTAACCCGAAATATACTAAAAATAGCCATAGAAATTAAAATAATATAGCAATAATTTGATATCTCAGATCTCAATTAAAAGCAAACAAAAATTATATTTTGGAAAATTTTTAATAAAAACCTGTTGTTTCAATGGAATGTTCAAAGATTTTTTTATTAATGAAATATTTATGAAGATAAATTTCTGATTTTACTAGAAGATAAGATGTCTTGATGTTCTTATACATTTAAATTTGACAAATACACTGCTCAAAACAATTAAAATAACGGCGTGAAAGCAAATTTTTGTTTCCATATAATAGAAGAAGAGCCACAATGCAAATTTTTCTCGATTTTCAATTCGCAATATACAAATTTTGTGTTTGATGTTGTAGACGACGCTTTAGCGGCGGCGAATGAGATTTAGCTTTCATCTTAATGTAAGAGAAAGAATGATCGACTTTCAGTAATTGCATAGTTTAATAGTGGGACATGTTTCAACGAAATCATTCAACCAAATCAGAATCTTGGAACGTTTTGGCTAGTTAGAGGGGTGTTAAACACAATTCGAAGTAGCAGTTGCCGTTAGAGTTTCATAAAGTGTGATTTTCAGGATCTGGAACTGTTTTTTAGAGATTGGAAATGCAAGCCGAAAATCGGGGCAAGGTCGTAAACTTATTGCAACGACCGATGAAAACTGTTATTTAACGCTAATGGCTCAGATACATCGAAATATGAGTGCAATTCTTCTTCAACAACACCCTTTTTCGGCTGATGGTATCGCAGTTTTAACATAAATTGTTCGAAACCACCTTCACGCTATAGGGCTGTATGCTCGCCGATTAGTGTATCTCACATTAACAGCACGGCATCGTCGCACCTGCAGTTAGTGGGCAACAGAATATATGTTGTTGTTGTGGCTTTTATTCCAACTGGTTAACAGCAACATCAAACCAGGTCCATAAGCCCGAACGTATTCAAACAATGGAGCACATTCTCAGGGCTCGAGAATAACTAGCATTTATTTAAACCAATGCAGGCCAAAATGTGGGCAGGAGCAGCTTGAGCCGCATTGCATTTCGGACACAGGGGATAAACTTTGTGGCCTGTCACATGACGTTGTACACGAGTGTGTCCACTTCGAAATCTCGCAAGAGTTGTCTGATCGTGCCTGTTGCCAACCTCAATCAGAACAACAGAAAATATGAACTGGAGGAGATATTTAAATGGCGCAATATCCGTTTCTCTGATAGTCCCGTTTTTCTCTTCATCCCAATAACAGGCGTATTTAAATCTGAAAGATATATGACACCAAAAAAAAAAAAAAACAGTCCTGCGTTCGTGCTCGAAAGTGTCAGATTTGGCTGAGAGGGAGTGGGGGTCTATGCTAGCATCTCTATTGATGGGCTCACACAGATCTCTCCATGCCATTAGAAATGGAGTTCTAACGGGTCACCGATATAGGGATGAGATCCTCAAATTTACTGTAGTAATAAAAATATAGCTACTTATTTGTATTTTTGACGACAAAAAAAAATCACCAGGAATCAAAAATATTCAAAATGAATAAAATTGAATTGCTATATTAGACTGATATCATCCATATACTATTCATTATAAATGACTTCTATATTTTAAAAGATCAGTAAAAAATATTTTAATGGCAGCACTTTGTGCTTCCAAGGCACAGGTCCGAGGTTCGATCTTCGGCTAGTCAAGGTTGATTGCCTTTCATTCCTTCAGTTGGTCTATAAAACAGAGTACCAAGCATGTTTGTGAACTAAACACTAGGTTTTTGTGTTAGACTGACCACCTAACCGGGTCATGCTCCTCAGGACCCTCTGTCAAGAGTACAGATATGTGCACTGTAGGCCTTACCCCCATGGTGGCTGTCGTCTCACTGAGATGAATTCAGTTTTAGTAAAAGAAAATTATGCATATAAATGTAATATTTTTTCCCTTTTAATTTAAAATTTTAAGACTTTTTCACCTGATAATATATGACTTTTGATCAGTCTCAGTATTTAATAAACACTCTTTTAAAAAAATAATAAGCAAATTGTACTTTTATATAAGTATATTTTAATAACAATTTATTTCAATGACAATAAAAACAAATATTATAAATCATAAGAGGAAATACAAATTTAATATTAATTCATTGTGTGAGTTAATGTCTAATACACTGCTGGCCACCCAAATTGCAACACCAAGAAAAACGAGATATCACAACAAAATTTATTTTGTTGATAACATGTTGACCAAGTATCAAATAATTAAATTTATAGACTTCTGTGAAGTGCGGTTTCTGCCAAAATCAGTAGACAGAGTAGCCACCATTGTTGGAGATCACCGCTGCCACACGTCTCGGCATTGATTCAAAGAGACTTTGGATGTGTTCTTACGGTACAGCAGATCAAGCAACTTCCGCACGTTGCCAAAGTTGATCTCATGTGGCAACTGGGGATGTAATTTGTGTCAATCGTTGAGCAACCATGGATCATATGTTTTCTATCGGCGAAAAATGCGGAGAGCGATCCGACCAGGGAAGCAATTCAATCTGGCGATTGACGATGGACCCTTGGACAATGCGTGCCACTTGTGATCATGCCTTATCTTGTTGAAATATGGCTTTTGGCAAGCCCTGAAGGTAAGGAAGGACAACTGACTCCAACATCTCGGAGATGTAGCGCTGTCTGTTTAAAGTACCGGCAATGCGTACTAGTCGAGTGCGAGATGATATCCAATACCATCCTATACCATAATACCCGGTGCATGACCAGTGCGGCTGTTCAACATCCTCTATCCACGGTGTCTCCAGACTTGAATGGGACTAACTTGGTGTTGCAGACAGAAGCGTGACTCGTCAGTAAAGACAATTTAAATCCATTCTGCCTTCCACATCCATATTTCATCGCACCATTGGTGGCGGGGACACCTGCGGTTCTTGCGTTACAGACTGAATGGTTCATGATGTGGATGAGCGATCCGTCACTGCCATGCGCACAATTTGTCTGTAATCACGTGAAGTGCTGCACTGAGATGAATGTGATCGAACGCGTTGTCCGTCGTACCCTCCTACATCCAACGATCACATATCCGGATTACAGTTGTTTGGTTTTATCCAACGCGACGACTGATTTCCCTGAAAGATAATCCACAATCTCGATAGGCCACTATCCTTCCTCTGTCGAACTCGGTTACTTGATCAATAAGTGATCACTGTTTTCTACGAGTTATAATTGATCGTTTTTTTTCAAAAATCACTAGAAAAACATAATATCCGAACTCGAAATCATCGAAACCTCCAAGCCTTAAATAACGTTTAGAAGTGGCGGCACAGGCCCGCGTGATATGCGTCTGCGCTGAAATTCTAATAATTTGCATATCTCACCTCCTCTAATACATTTTGTAAATTTCATGTTATTTGCATGCTTCCTTCAAGGTGTTGCATTTACGTCGGCCATCATTGTATTAATGTGCCTTCAGTGGTAAATGTAAGAAAATTTTTATTGAAAATGTATTTTCAATTTTTTTATTTCCATGCCAATTTGATACACTAAAATCATAATGATAGTTTAGAATTTGATGAAAAAATGTTATTGTTATGGTTGCATTTTACCATAAGATGTGTGTGTACTTAAGAAAATCTATTAACTCTGATAAAATGTGTTAGAAAAAAATCGGACTAGTATTTAAAGTAAAAATCGAGTATTCGAGTTATTGGAAAATTGGTTTAGACAAAAATGAGTTTAGAGCGATTCAATATTTTTTTATATGCTGTAAACTTGATTTTATTATAAAATTTATTAATAATATATTGATTTAAAATGTTGATTTTATCTATAATTTATGTTTTATTATGTAGGACACAACTTGGAGTAAAATTTATATTTTAAATAATTTTATATGAATATATAAATATAGAATTTATATCCCAAATTGTCCAGCATGTTACAAATTATAGATTTCATGATATACTTTATGTGAAACTTATATCCAAGGAAGAGCAATGAGAAAAATCAAATTTTCATTTCAGAAAGAAGAAATGTGTTTTCTAAGCGATGATTTTAAGGATGTATCACATGAAAAGAGAAAAGCATTGCTTTTTTTCCTTTGTGAAATGTGACAGTGATTATGTGCTTTTTAATAACATTTTCTCACATTCTAGAAAAGAACAATTGTTTCCGAATTCATTGCAAATGCCGTAGGGAAAATCTCCTGTACTTGTATTCTGTCATGTATTCTTGCAAATTATTTGACAGTATTGAAAAATATTATGATTTACCCTTTCTTTTGTATTTTTTAAAAAAATCAGAAAAAAATAATGACACATATTTTAACATGCATGAATCAAAATGTTGCTATGTTGTTACAAAATGTTTCGAAGATGCGTTAATTTTCATAAGGTTTTCACAAATGGTTGATAATTGTACAATTGTTAAATATTATAATTTACCCTTTGTTTTGTATTTTTGAAAAAAATTTAGAAAAAATAAGGACACATATTTTAACATGCATGAATCAAAATGTTGCTATAATGTTACAAAATGTTTCAAAGATGCGTTCATTTTCATAAGGTTTTCACAAATGGTTGATAACTGTACAATTGTTAAATATTATGATTTACCCTTTGTTTTGTATTTTTGAAAAAAATTTAGAAAAAATAATGACACATATTTTAACATTCATGAAACAAAATGTTGCTATGTTGTTACAAAATGTTTCGAAAATGCGTTCATTTTCATAAGGTTTTCACAAATGGTTGATAACTGTACAATTGTTAAATATTATAATTTACCCTTTGTTTTGTATTTTTAAAAAAATTTAGAAAAAATAAGGACACATATTTTAACATGCATGAATCAAAATGTTGCTATAATGTTACAAAATGTTTCAAAGATGCGTTCATTTTCATAAGGATTTCACAAATGGTTGATAATTGTACAATAGAAAAATATTATGATTTACCCTTTCTTTTGTATTTTTTAAAAAAATTTAGAAAAAAATAATGACACATTTTAACATGCATTAATCAAAATGTTGCTATGTTGTTACAAAATGTTTCAAAGATGCGTTCATTTTCATAAGGATTTCACAAATGGTTGATAATTGTACAATTGAAAAATATTATGATTTACCCTTTCTTTTGTATTTTTTTTAAAAAATTTAGAAAAAAATAATGACACATTTTAACATGCATGAATCAAAATGTTGCTATGTTGTTACAAAATGTTTCAAAGATGCGTTCATTTTCATAAGGATTTCACAAATGGTTGATAATTGTACAATAGAAAAATATTATGATTTACCCTTTCTTTTGTATTTTTTTTAAAAAATTTAGAAAAAAATAATGACACATTTTAACATGCATGAATCAAAATGTTGCTATGTTGTTACAAAATGTTTCAAAGATGCGTTCATTTTCATAAGGATTTCACAAATGGTTGATAATTGTACAATTGAAAAATATTATGATTTACCCTTTCTTTTGTATTTTTTTTAAAAAATTTAGAAAAAAATAATGACACATTTTAACATGCATGAATCAAAATGTTGCTATGTTGTTACAAAATGTTTCAAAGATGCGTTCATTTTCATAAGGATTTCACAAATGGTTGATAATTGTACAATTGAAAAATATTATGATTTACCCTTTCTTTTGTATTTTTTTAAAAAATTTAGAAAAAAATAATGACACATTTTAACATGCATGAATCAAAATGTTGCTATGTTGTTACAAAATGTTTCAAAGATGCGTTCATTTTCATAAGGATTTCACAAATGGTTGATAATTGTACAATTGAAAAATATTATGATTTACCCTTTCTTTTGTATTTTTTAAAAAAATTTAGAAAAAAATAATGACACATTTTAACATGCATTAATCAAAATGTTGCTATGTTGTTACAAAATGTTTCAAAGATGCGTTTATTTTCTTAAGGATTTCACAAATGGTTGATAATTGTACAATAGAAAAATATTATGATTTACCCTTTCTTTTGTAATTTTTAAAAAAATTTAGAAAAAAAATAATGACACATTTTAACATGCATGAATCAAAATGTTGCTGTGTTGTTACAAAATGTTTCAAAAATGCGTTCATTTTCATAAGGATTTCCCCAGATGATTGATAATGGTACAATTGCCATTTAATGTTCGAATTACCATCTTCCTTAAGCTTCGATTCAATTTCATAATCCCATGTATCTTAGCTAAGGTATTGCTGTTAACACATTCACGAAAATCTGAAACAAAGAAACATAAAAAAATGATATCGTTAAAACATTTAAAACAAACGCAACTAAAACAAGAAAAGTGAGAATTAAGTTGACTCTTACTATGATTCTTATGATTACGGCAATAGAGTTTTCATAATAATCATCAAAATTTCTAACGAATCCCACTTCGATAACTGCAAAATATCTTAACTGTTAACTATTTTGAGAGAATTCTATTAATTTTGTGTTTCCTGCATATTATTTGAGAAGCAATTTTAGAATATTTGATTATTACATTACCAAAGCAGTGCAGGTTTCCTTTTTGTAGGTCGAAGGAAATACAGAATCTAATAACTTGCTAGTTCTTTGGTGCTTTGATTTCATTTTCGAATTGTTTCATTATTTCCAGATATAATTATTTCACATTATTTGCAGTATTTACATCGATATATAAATTTCCATAATAACACATTCATTAAGACATCTTCTGGAAAAAATGCTTTCAGACGATATGAAATGATTAGGATGGAATGTATATTCTTGAAATAGGGGATCCATTTTTCAAAGTATGGGAACTATCCAGTTAGTTTAATTTATGTATAATTATTAATTTTACATTGACAGAATATTAAAATTTCATTGATATTCATTACTTTATAAATAATTGAATAAAATAAAAGTTTTTGCCATTATGTATGATAATTTTTATTTCATTAAAAATTCTTCGTTGGTTGAATGTGAGACTAGGAAAAAGTTTTTGAAGAAAAATCATTTGCACAGTTTGGCTCTTAATGTCTTCACAGGAAACTAAAACAAATCTCTTGAAAAACCACGAAGAAACTGCTTTTTCTGTTGATTCAATCAATTGTTATATGAACATTTATTTTGCAATAATTAATAATGAAATTATTATTTTATTAATTTGAAATAACTGTTATAAAAATTAATTAATTCAAATGATGTATACAAGAATTGATTAAAAATTGCATGCATATTATTAATTCGAAACCTTTTGTGGATACAGTTACAGTTATATTAGAAATTAATATACAGTTTTTGATAGAAGTTCAAAGAATCATATCTATATATATATATATATGTTTTACGAAATTACTAGAGATGTGTTGTTCTTACACACAGAAACATAATACGAGAATCACGTGTTTGGCTCACGAGACACGAACACAAGTCTCGAAATCGAATTTTCTTGAAGTGACTGAATTATAATCTCCAAAATCAGATAAATGTTTTTTTTATTTGATTTTTTTTCTGTTCTAATTCGGAAGTTTTGCAATACATATTATCTTATAGACTAATTCCATACTTCCAAGAATTATGATACAATAAGAGACATTAACGATTTCTTC
Source organism: Latrodectus hesperus (assembly GCA_037975125.1). NCBI lineage: Eukaryota > Metazoa > Arthropoda > Arachnida > Araneae > Theridiidae > Latrodectus > Latrodectus hesperus. Next base: position 21,809 of record JAJQOW010001848.1, on the reverse strand, counting down.
CATAGTGGTGATTTCTGATTAGCTGAATAGAGTAAGAATAACATTTCTTGGAAAGGTCAAATAAGATGCCATTAATCGATATGGAGTTAATATAAACATATCAGTTGAGAAAGATATATTTTGTTTTTTATATATGCTTCTCATATTTATAACTCTTAAATGTTTACTCTCATTTCAACAGATAATAGATAAGATTTGTTTATTAAAACATCAAATCAAAGATAATAATAGATAGATTCAATACATTAATTTGAGTGATTCAAAAGTTTTATTTATGGAAGGCAGAAAATACTCTTGAAGCATGTAATAACAGAAATTGATTTTTAAGTACGTAAATGTATCTTGTGTGGACTCTAGTTTTGATAAAAGATTCGAGAACTTATTGCTTAAGTTTCTATTTTTTATATAATCGAATCTTATCTTAAACTCTCTTTTTCAACAAGCGTTTTAATAAATTAAAAGAATATTATATTATGAATCAGCAAAAAACAAAAAAATGACCGGAAAATCATCATAGATTGCAATATATTTTAAAATCTTTTAACTTTAAATGGGGTTACCGTATAGTGATATTTGTCCTGTAGAGATGCTGTCGTTATTTCGACTGTAGCTATTAGAAAATGATGTATAATATTAAACAATTTTATTATATTTATTTAAATATTTTTGTCATTAAAAATTTTATAAAAAAATTTATTTAAATATTTTATTATATTTAAATATTTTTTATTATATTTAATTATTTAAATATTAAAAAATTATTTTTATATTTAATTATATTTATTTAATATTTAAATATATTCATTTAAAATTTTATTATATAGGAAGAGGTAGTTTCTAGAATAAAGTAAAAAAAAAGGATATTCATTTTGGAATAAGTAAAAGTTTTTCTAAATATTATTATGTTATGTTTTGTAACTTATTATTAATTTGTTTGAATTGAGAATATTTTTTGAATTGAACCATTTTGAAAATTACAGCTTTTTGTCCTGTAAGAATCATTAAACATGAATTATTAATAGTAATTTCATATGAATACAATTAAGTATACAGAAGTTTTATAAGCATTTAATTAAAATTTCTACATAAATTGGCAATCAAGACTCTGAATTCTTCGAAGATAAAGAAATTCTGTAAACATATTAAATAAATGTTCCTTTAAATTTCAGAAAATTGACCATTTGGGGAATATTTATGGTAACATTCATCTTTTTTCTGGTAATTAGAACGAAGTATCTCATCTTGAACTTTTTTAGTAGTCGCTTATGTCATGACATGTTGTTACTTATGACACTTGGACAATCAAAGCTCGCTATGCCGTTGGCTATGCGATATTAAGTCAGTCGGGTGCGTCTCACAGCATCACAAAGGTGAAAGTACAACTTTGCTCTAAACTTCTCCGATAGATGGCACAACCAGAGACATTGATCTGGAGGGAGAAGAAGTTTTCTCCAGACTATTGCATCCATGATAACTGCTCAAAGTCTGACCACAGAACTCTGTGGTGTTTTGGCGGCATTGGGAATCGAACCCTGGTCTTGCGGACGGAAGGCCGATGTCCTAATCACTAAGTTACCACGGCCCAATGATTGCGGAGTCGCGGTGGCCTGCTTGCTTAGGACGTCATTCTCATTATCAGAAGGTAGTAAGTTCGAATCCCAAAATAACCGAAGATCCGTGGTATTTACTAATGGCAGATGGGGCACGTTAAAACTGGGCGTGGTTGCGATGTCCTCCAAGTGAAATGATACCTCTGGGTGGCAGACAAAGTATTTAGGGTCTTCTGCTTGGTCCCGGCTTCAAAATCACGAAGACTCCACCCGGTTTCTTCTATCTAACTGGTAGAGCCCAACTTAGGGATAAGTAAGAGGAAGCATGCTAGTGCAACAACAACAACCCAATGATCATATCATGACGTATAATAAAGATTTTTGTATCGTAATTAAAGCAAACTAGTGCTTGTTATTGACAATTATCATACAAAATTGTTCAGCTTGGAAAGTTTCGCGGATAGTAAAAAATTTTCCTTCAACACACGAATATGGTTAATGCTAATTTCTCCTTCTGCAGTCCATGACTACCGAATTCTCTGATCTAATGATTTTAAATTATTCAGATACATTAAAGTGTTCTCATTACATTAATAATTTTTATTACATTAGGCTTAATATGCTAAACAACTTTTCAATTTGTAGCATTTGATCATAGTCTTTTCATAGCTATGCAACAGGAATTGATATTTTTGATTTTCAACATGTGTACTTTTATTTAATTTGTTGAACAGATTGTGGTTAAACTCAGAACAAGAATCATTAAAAATGCTTAAGCTTTTTTATTGTCATTGCTTTTGTCAAATTTGGATTATTTTTGTCCTAAATACTAACCAGGGAAAAAGTATTTTTAAAAATCCTTTGTATTTATATTGAATTTTCTCCATAAATCAATAAGAGTGGCCACTTTCTAATGTACTCTAATTGCTGAAAATAATTTAAATAAAAAGTTTAAAACACACACACACATGTATTTATGTATATTTTTAAACTTATATATATATATATATATATATATATATATATATATATATATATATATATATACAATGCCCGACATTGAAAACGCAACATTAAGAAAGAGTGGCCAGAAAATACTGCAAATTTCATAGCAGAAGCACTTTACCGAGTTATGTGAAGGATGTTAAATGCGCAGCTCTTCAGCTTCATAAGATATAAGGTGAGGAACTAGCAGAGGGGAGAAATATTCACGGCGTTTTTGCTGCTTGAAAAATAATCGTTGAAAGTTTGTTCTTGTCGCAAAGAATGCCTGAAGTTGCAAAGAATGCCAGACCATCGTAGACGGAGTCAGTTCCAGCAAACAGATGAATTTCCGAGTGGCATAGTGATCTCGAGTGGCATAGACTCTAAGAAGAATCAAAATCATTAGAATATTTTTATTAAAAGTTAATATCTGTAATAAAATTTAAATATTGTAGAGTTCTATAAATTAATTAATGATTTCTTTTATGCCATAAATGAAAAGCAATAATTTATCGCAAATTTTATTATTTTCTTAAAGGTAAATTCATTTTTAATCTGGACGGAGACTTAAATTCTGGAAATCTTTCAAACTAAAACTGAAGGCTCTTTTTATGAGGTAGATTAAAAACTTTTACGGTTTTATGTAAAGTAATTTAAAGTGATGAATAGGAAGCATTAGAAGTGACAAAATCGTATATTTTCATCAATTTTGCGTCTGAAATATTGCGAATATTTTGAAACTTTAAAAACGCAAAACATACCTTCATTTTTATATGTAGTTTATAAATTTTATGTTTACATAAATTAAGTGTAAAATATCTTCGCTTTCAAAATATTATATGTACAAAAATGTTAAAGAAACAAAAAGTGAAATTTTTATTTTTTATTTAATTTTATAAATTTTAGATAAAACTTAAAAGTTTTTGCATATTAAAATTGGATTTTAGAATATTTTCAGGAAACTCTTTAATTTCTTTTAAGAATAGGAAAAATTAAATTAAAATACTTTAAGGTATAATGTTTTAATAATAAAATCAAAATAATACTTGCAAAATGTACAAATAAGATTGTAAGAGAATTTTTTGCTGTTTTAAAAACCATTGGTTTTATTGACGTTACAGTCATTTTAAATGGAATGCGAAGAAACTTTTCTATAGTTTATTTCTTTGGATAAAATATCATTTAATAAGAAATATGTCTTGATAATATTTTATTCATAGTTCACATTTTATCACAGAGAAATTTTTGTATTTATAAACAACATTTCAATTTTGTGAATTTAGAAATCGGGACAATTTTTCTAATTTGACAAAAAGTTCTGAGAAAGATTGTAAGGATTCATTGAAAAAGTTACTGGCTTATCTTCCTTTCAAATTGTTTATTGTGAATTTTTCGAACGCATTTAATCTTTCAAATATTAGCAATCAAATAATTTAAACCGTATTTAAACTTCAATGTTCTCCATGGTAGTTATTGTAGCTCTTGATTAGATAAAAAAGCTTTAAAATTAAATTATTTTTCAGGCCTTAATTAATTTTAAAATTCCAATCTTAATTTATTAAAACTAATTTTTTGGTTAAAAAACTGATAGAAATTTCACTAAGTATTCTAAATTTCAACTGAAAAGATTCAAAATATTTGATGAAATATGTGTTTGAGTTTACCTTTCTGAATAAACATTAGTAAGCAGTAGACTGATTCAGAAACATCGTTATTCTCATTAATCTTTTGACAAGTTTTTTATAAACATCTAATTACTAAATGGATTCCTAAATGTCAATTCTAAGTATAGTACATGTTGTGTTAAATGTATATTGCGCACCATTCCATATAATGATCTATTTGCGATACATTTCTCATAGTTATACTCAACCATTACTAGAAACAATTTGGGAAGGGAAAAAATAATTTCTCCATTTGCGCGCTTAATTATATCTGACAACAGCGAGAAATATATACGCTGTTGCCACATTAAATAAACGCAGTAATCAAATCTAGTTCTAATTGCTTAATTTATGCATCATTGAAAAATGTTTAAAGATAATATTTTTGACTTAAGTATTAATTATGATAAATTAAGTATTGTGTTTTCAGAAGAATATTTTATATAGGGAAACCTATTATGTGTGTAAGGTCTCTTTCCCACTAGACGACATTTATCGTACAATAAAAAGTCGTCCGATATTTTTGTGAGAAGTTATTAAAAAATCACAAAAAGTGTGTGGTTTTTTAATAACTTCTTACGATAAAATATCGGACGACTTTTCATCGTACGATAAAAGTCGTTTAATGTGAAAGAGATCTAAGACTTCTCTAATATCTATCTAATATACAAATTAACTTTTAGTTTGTTTATTTTTAAATTCATTTATAATTTTATTGTTTTTCTTTTACAATTCAAGTTTTTTAAGAGCGTTGCCAATTTTTTCGTGCAAAATGTCATATAAAAGAAGCAGCTTGAAAATTTAAAAGGAATAAATTGTAATTGTATTTTGGATAAATTATAATGAGAGAGATAGCTATTCAAAAATAAATTATTAACTACTTGTTTAAAAGTTGGTTAAAATATCACTGTTTGTTTTGATGAAAAATTTATTAATAATAAGCAATTGATCTACTCTCTGCATTTATAAACGAATCGCTAGTTGCTTAATCACCATTAATGTATTGCTTAATATGTATTTTCAACATTCTGAACTATCGATATTCACGTGTATTCGAAATTATTATTTATCTGCTTTGTTAATGATTAAATGCTTATTTAAAATCATTGTTTACAAAGAATAAGGAGCGATTTTGAAATCATTTTGGATTATATTAAATAGTACTTATTAATTGTTTTCTATGAAATTAGAATACAATAGAGGGAAATATTTCAACATTTAAAACTCAAGGTGAAATTGTGAAATAGAAAATACAAAGATAAAGAAATCTTACATGACTAATTAATAATAAAATACAAACTGTGGATGTGCGTTTTGATAAAACTACTGCTTTTTTTTGCGACAGCTGAATTTTAAAGGTGCATTAGTGCACGCTTATGACATTGATTTAGACGATGAAACTGAACCAGTTTTCCAGTCTGTTTTGGGATTTACAATCCGTGAATCATTAAATTCATTAAAATCCTGTTGATTATTTTATTTTTACATCTCATTGAATAATCCTGTGAATTTATAAAACTTTCATTCATAATTCATACATACTTTTATTTTAGTTAATTGAATGTTAAACTTAATAAAAATACTTTTTTAAAATAATTTTCTACCAGATTTTATAAAAAATTAAGTTTATGTAGTTTAAGTAAAAATTTCAACAAGCTTTAAGAAAAATACTTATAAAAAATTTCATATTTAATTTAAGTAAAAATTTTCATCAAGGAAGATATATTACTTTTTGCAGTCATCATAAATATTTAATTTCTTTTCTCCTAAGAATTTTCTTATAACAAGTGGTAAATTTATGATTAGATAAATTTAGCAGTACCTAATGATTAAACTTTGATGAAATGCAAGGAACAAAGTAATATTCTTTTACTCTTTATATATATATATATATATATATATATATATATATATATATATATATATATATATATATATATATATATATATAGTAAAACTCTAATATAAAATATAAAGAAAATTATACTGTGTGAAGGTTGATTTGTAAAGGATGATAAAATGTATACAAGTATAAATTCTTAAAATATCATTGTATTCCTTAGTTTCGTGTGATGAAAATAGTATTTAACCTTTTCATAAGTTAGATCAGAACCTATTTCAGATGCAAATAATTGTTATAAAGTAAACTATCATATTATATTGAATAAAAGGCAATTTTACCATCCTTTTCAACCTCCATTATATACTTTTGAAGGATAAAATTTCTAAGACACATATGAAAAGAGTAAAAATATTGTATTTGTTAGGATATAACATATATTTGTGTTTGTTAGACTATATATAAAGTATTTCACATATTAAAGACTTTACTTATGAAAATTTAAACTAACCAAAACAATATTTGACTAACTTTAGTTTTAGCTTTTTAAAATGCTCAAAGTATTTTAATATAAATAAAAAGGTAAAATTGATTGTTAGTAAAGAAAAGACTACATTATGCGCTGATTAGACTTGAAATCATCTGAAAAAGTGAATGACATTCGAAATTGTAATTTAATTTTGTAAATTTTGTTTTAAAGTTTATAATAAATTTATGATTGCAAATGTATGAGGAAAATTATAGTACGATAGAGCTACAAGGATTTCATAATAAAGTTATTACTAATAAAAAAACTACTCTTTACCTAACTCGTTTATAGAATAAAACGAAAATGGTGAAAGAAAATCCGATGGAATTTCGTCCCTTTAACCTGTAAGAAAAAAAAAACTGCAAATAGAAATGGTGATTAAAGCACAAGGCTGTGTGTAAAAATACTTCAGAATCTAAGAAATTCAACCTGTTCTTCTTTCTAATCGTTTCAACGTTGAAAAGCCTGAAGGCGTAATCATTGGCATTCTTGAAATTTCTTAAACGTCATGTGCTATGGAAATAAAAGTGAATCAAATCAGTTTGTTCATATAAAATTTGTTCTTTAAAAAATCAAAATCTACACAGCACATAACATTAAATTTTTTAACATAATATATTGCATCTTAAAACAAATTCTAATATCATATTCTTTAAAACGTTACATTAAAAATTATTTAATGTCAACAGCAAGTTGACTACAGGTATTTAATAATATTATATCATGATCAAATATTTATGATCATGTCTTTCAATTAAGAAGTAGCCAGTTTAAAGAGCAAGAATGATTTTTCCATATGTAATGAATAACAATAATCTATGGTTTGCAATTAAAGAATTATGATAAAAATTGTACTTATTAGTAAATTATTATATCTTATTAATGCATTATTTAAACGGAGAGAGCTATATATAAACACAATAGATATTATTTAATATAAAGACGGTATTTAATTTTATGCTTTTCCTATAAATGAATTACTTTTACCGCTTAAAAGTTATTTTAATTAACTATGTCTGTACATACTTTTCTTCTTCCTTTTGATCACTATATATTGTTATGAAACAAACAAACAAATAAATGACTCCAATTTTGAAACATACACATTTAATTAAAAAATGAACAAAATTTACAAGGAGTCATGTATGGGTTCGCGACAAACTCTCTCGCCTCCTTCGCGTACAACGAGAGACTCTGAAATCAAAACAAAAAAATAAAAACATAGGATCCTAAAATCGAAAGTGCCGATGGTGAGACATTACAGACTAAATTATTCCTTCCTTCCCCGGAGTTTTTTTTTTTCTTCTCATTCTAAGGAAATCAACCTGCAAATAAAAAAGAAAAAAACACACACAAACAACAAAGAGCAATATTTAATATTACAGATAGCCCTGATCAATCGGACTCTGGCTGAAACACAAAATTATATGGAATTAAATAATATTAAATATAAAATAAAAATTTATCAAAATAGTACAAAAAATTATCTAACACAACAGAATCTTCAACACTAACTAAATTTACAAATGGACACATTTTTATTATAAAAAATTTTTTTATTATGTACACATGTAACAACAATGGAAATTTGTATTAAAAAAAAACATTTTAATATAATATCTGAGAAAAAAATAATTAAGTTTGGTTATTCAGCATTCTACTGAGACTATCGGCATTCTGATGTAATTTGCCCTTTCGGTGAACAATATCAAAATTTAGGCTTTGAAGCACCAAAGCCCACCTTAAAAGTCTGGGATTAGATCCTGTATGATGTTTTAACCAAACTAAAAGGTTATGATCAGTTTCGATAATAAATTTATACTGACCATCTAAATAATATTTTAATTTAGTAACAGCAAAAATTATTGCTGCACGTTCCTTTTCTATAGTGCTATAATTTTTCTCAGATTTTGAAAATTTTTTACTCAGAAATAGGATAGGGTGTTCATTTTCATTTTGATCTCTCTGAGATAAAACTACACCTATTCCTAAGTTTGAGGCATCACATTGAATGATAAATTGTTTTTGAAAGTCTGGACTGTAAAGTACAGGCTTCTTTATTAAAGTGTTCTTTAATTCTATGAATGCCTTTTCGCAGTTATTATTCCATATTACAGTTCCCTTCTTGGACTTCCCTTTTAACAGGTCTGATAAAGGCGCAGCAACTACCGAAAATTCTGGTATATACTTGCGATAGTACCCAACAAGACCTAGGAAAGCTCGTACTTCGGTTTTGCTTGAGGGACGTTCGAAATCGGTAATGGCTTTCACTTTAATATCACCTGGTGTTCTTTGACCTTGTCCTACAAAGTGTCCCAAATATTTAACACGAAGTTGAGCGAATTTGCACTTTAGGGGTTTTACAGTCAATTTCGCAAATCGAATCTTCTCCAGAACACATTTAAGATGTTGGATGTGATCAGACCAGGTAAGTGAATATATAGCTATGTCATCTAAATAAGGCACAGCAAAATGTTCGCAATTTTTTAATAAATCAGCCATTAACTTACTGAAATAGTAAGGAGCATTCTTCAAACCGAATGCCATTCTCAAAGGTTTATAAACACCAAATGTCGTCGTAAATGCAGCATATCTTTGAGCCTTAGGACTCAAAGGTATCTGCCAATAACCTCGTGTTAAGTCTAATAAAGATATGAACTTCGCTTTCGAAACGGATTCAACACGCTCTTCAATATTTGGTAATGGATAATATTGCGTTCTGGTAACCTCATTTAACCTGCGATAATCAATGCACGGACGAGGTTCTTTTCCAGGAGCTTCAACTAATATTAAAGGTGATGTGTAATCGGATTCCCCTGGTTCCACCACCTTCAATTTCAACATCTTGTCTACTTCCGATTTCAGAATTTCTGTCTGTCGTGGGGACATTCGATATGGTTTAGCTATAATAGGTTTATTAGATTCTAATTCGATGTCAAGTTCAGCCAGTTCTGTACAACCTGGTTCATTTGAAAAAATATCAATAAATTGAATCAAAAGTCTACTCAATTGTTTCTTCTGATCGTCCTCTAACTTTTCATTAAAACAGCTTTCAGGAAAAGTCTCTAAAAGGAGTAGATGAATTAATTTCAAAACTTGGGATATCTTCTTTCTCAGAATCAATATCTTCATTATCAGAATTTGAGGTAAAAATTAAATTAACATCTTCTGGACGCTGAAAATAAGGTTTTAACATATTTACATGGTATACATGTAATTTTTCCTTATCAGGAAATTGTATTACGTAATTTGTGTCCGATAGTCGCTTTACTACTTTTCCTGGACCTATCCAATGAACAGAAAATTTGTTTGATCTAGAAGGTGCAACAACTAACACAAGATCATTTTCTTTAAATTCTCTTTTCGTAGCCTTACGATCATACCAAAGTTTCTGTTTTTCTTTAGCATCTGTCATATTTTTCACAGCTAATTCTTGGCATCTTTTCATTCTGTTTAAAAGATTAAAAACGTAAGCAATCAGACTATCTTCTTCAATGGTTTTACCAGTTAGATTTTCATATAATAGTGTTACGGGTGTTCTTAAGTTCCGACCATGGATTAATTCTGCAGGAGAATATCCAGTGCTATCATGAATGCAAGTTCTAAGAGCAAAAAGTGCCTGAGGTAAAATCTTCTCCCAATCTGTACCTTTTTCTAAGCAAAGGACTTTCAGTATTCTCTTTAAAGTTCTATGCAATCTCTCAACAGGATTGCTTTGGGGATGCTGAACGGAACTATGCATAACTTTATTACCAAATTTTTCTAAAAATTCTAATGTCAGGACACTCATGAAAGATGTTCCTTGATCACTTTGCAACTCCCTAGGAAAACCCATGCGGCTAAATATCTGAAGAAAAGCATCAATCACAGTAGTAGAACGTATATCTGGTACTGGGATGGCATCTGGATACTTGGATGACATGCAAATGGCTGTTATAATATACCGGTTACCACAGGAAGTTATAGGTAAAGGACCACATGCATCAACGTTAATTCTTGTAAATATTTCCGGAATTACTGGAACCAGTTTCAAAGGAGCCCTTTTCTTATCTTGAGACTTTCCTACTCGTTGACATTTGTCACAAGATTTAACAAAACTTTCAATTTCTTTAAAGCAGTTAGGCCAGTAGAAAGTTTTGCACAGCATATCTTTTGTTTTAGTTATACCTAAATGAGCTGCAGTTATCTCATGGCAGATCCCTTTTAGTTGGTTGCGAAACTTCTTGGGCACAACTAATAATCTTCTTACAGTTCCATCATTGTCCATTTTATTATAAAACAACAATTGATTTATTATAATATATTTATTGTCTTTTGAAGATTGTCGTTTAGCTTGCTCAAAAAGAGGTTTCAAATCTTCGCACACCTTTTGTTCCCAAGCAAATTCTTCTGGAGATGTCTTTATCAAATCCATCCCTTCAAATTCGGTTTCTAATGGTGGCAAAATTGTATTTTGCTCTAATTCTTCATTTTGTTTAGTTTGGAAGCAAGACCTAGATTCTATTTCAGAATCAATAATCTCTTTATTCGTGCTATTTTCCTTCCGTCTTTTTTGAGCTCGAGTTTCTATAGCATTTATCATATGTATTTTCACCTCCTCATGCTTTTTAATTTCCTCAAATAAAGCGGCTGTTTTGTTTCCCAGTAAATATCTTCCTTGATCCAAAGAATCTCGAAGAACTGCTGCCTTTGTCAAAATGTGACCTAATTCACAATTTATTTAAACTTCGGCAATAGGTAAGCATACTAAAGTTTCATCAAGAGGTGTTCTTAGCCAAACCTTTTCCTTCGTGAACATATCAGGTTTCACGTATTTTCCACAAATCAAATCAAGAGTTGCTCCAGTGTCTCTTAAGAATGGCATTTGAATTCCATTAACAGTGCCGATACTAGTGTAAGGAGCCATCAACTCATTAAATGTACTTCTAGCAATTTCGTTGGATGCTACCGATTCTAAGTTCTTTTTCATTTTGTCACACTGAGGCCGCAAATGACTATAAGAACCACACTCATAACAACGGAGTTCTTTTCTTTTTTCAAATTCCTTTTCATGTGAATAATTAGAATTTTTATTCTCGACTCTTTTAGGAACATGAGATTTATGATTCCGAACTACTTCATTAAACTTAAAGGCACGGTTTTCATTTTGTTGACGAAAACCAAAATTATTTCGAGGGAGTTTTGTAAAATCTTTCGTCTTAAAACTATCCCTTAAACTTTCATATTCATCTATTTTCTCTGCCAGATCATACGGCGAATTTATTTTAAGCCATTCCACCAAAAAATGTTCCTTAATTTCAACTGGCACACGACGTTTCAATTGATCTGTTACCATTAGTTCCTTAAGCTGTTCAAATGTCGTTATTTCTAATTCCGTAAGCCATTCCGTAAAGTAACTATTCAATTCTTGTGCATAATTTCTCCATGATTTTTCTGACGTTTTCTGGTGTTTAAGAAACAATTGTCTTAATTTTTCGCTATTTAACTTGAATCGTTTAAGAATAATTTCCTTCACATAATCGTAATCATCAGCCCTTTCTGGAGGTTCTCTAGCTAACATGTTAGATATCTCTGAAGGTAAAGCGCTTACAAGATAAACTACCCATTCGTTTTTTGGAATATGAGCCATTTCTGCTCTACGTTCAAAATTTATTAAGTATAAACTCATCTCATCTTTCCTTTCATCGAATTTTGGCGTTATTTGCATTAATTGAATTTTTTGAGCATGTTCAGTCCTATTTGTAACTGATTCTGTGTTCGAAATTGCAGCATTTGAAGAGATTTCCAGACGTTTCATTTCCAAAATATGTTCTCTTTCTTCACGTCTTTCTTCTTTTTCTATTTCTTCTCGCCTAATTCTTTCCTCTTTTTCTAATTCTTCTCGCCTAATTCTTTCCTCTTTTTCTAATATTTCTCGCCTAACTTTTTCCTCTTTTTCTTCCTGTTCCCTTTTAACTCTTTCCTCGATTACCCTATCTAATATACATTTTACTTCTTCCTCGTTAAAGTTTTTACTAGTTAAAATTAATTTTTTAATATCTGGGATTTTAAAAGAATCTGGAACCATTTCCCCTAACTCTTCAGCTACTTCTACTAAATCTCCCTTTTTCCCCCGTGCTAAAAAAGCCATTTTATTTATTAACGCTTTATCTCAGAAGAGATGCAATAATGAGAGAAACAACAGATTACACCCACCTATATGCAAAATTTCGTAAATAACTATAGAAATTATTTAACACACTCTACTAATATAAACATATCCATAACATTTAAAAAACTTAAAGGAAAACAAACTATATTGTAATACAACAAATAGTGTATAGATAGAAAATCATATATTTTGAAAAGAAGAACAAGTTTATTAAATCTTCTACTCTCGATTTCAAGTTTTTTTATCACCAAGCTAATGCTTAATACTCAGATAAATTGAATTTTTAATCAAAAATGTATAAATTTAAAAAATCAGATTCTTATAAAAATACTATTATATTAAAACAGAAAATGAAATTATATTATTTTTGAATCCTTATTTAATTCAAAATATAGAACACGCTACAATTCTTAACAACAATATAAATTAAAAGCTTTAACTAATCTAAACCAGAAATCAGCTTTCGATTTTAAATCAATAAACTTAGTTAATCATACACGACATGAAAATGATAATAACGTTCGATATTTTAAACAGTAAGAAAATATCTTTTCAAATCTTTATCAATGAAAATAAACATGCGTTTTTAAATATTAAATAAATCAGTTTGATACTTCACAAACAAAAATCAAAAACACATAAATAAATCTCACATTACTTTAAATTCAAACCTATTTGTAATCATGTACTTTCGTTTTCACATAACGAAATCAAAACCTTTCTAAAGTATATATTACTTTCTTAAAATCTACTTTCAGTGAAACATTCAAAAATTATGAATTTAAGTGTACTTTCGATTTTACACATTAATCTATAACAACATATTTACTTTAACAAATTCCTACGTGAATTGAAATACATCAACCACATAAAAATTATGAAATGCAAATTTATAGTAAGATACACTTTTCTTATAAAAATTATTACACTGTAAATTCGAATACACGAAATACAGAAATTAGCTTTGTAATATGGAGTACACCATTTACAAACTTATAAACAAAATTAATTGATATAACATGAAAAACCACGTGAATAAGTTTGGAACTAAATATTCTATAAATTTATATAACATTCCAAACTATTTATTTTCAATAGTAGCCAGAGAAAGATTGATCAAAATGGCCTACCTGTATTCCAACATTTTGGCACGTAATCCATTATAGTGCACATAATTAATTTGCATAGTGGATGCTAATGCAAAGCATTAAAAAAGCATCAAACCGCTGCCACTAAAAACATAAGTTTGTTATGAAACAAACAAACAAATTAATGACTCCAATTTTGAAACATACACATTTAATTAAAAAATGAACAAAATTTACAAGGAGTCATGTATGGGTTCGCGACAAACTCTCTCGCCTCCTTCGCGTACAACGAGAGACTCTGAAATCAAAACAAAAAAATAAAAACATAGGATCCTAAAATCGAAAGTGCCCATGGTGAGACATTACAATATTTTTAAAGAAATAATCTCCACAAAAATTTCCTCCTCAAATGTGTTTATAAACTGAAATCAAATAGAAAAAATGTTTTGGTTAGCTAAATTTTAAAATGAAAAGCTAACGTTTCTCATTTTTAAGCACAATTGGGTAGCTTGGAATTTTATAAATCTAAATTCCCTGTGTAAGTTATATTTATAATAGAAATATCTTCGGATGATTGTTACTTTAATAAAATAGCTTCAAAACAAAATAAATCTTATTCAGTTTTGAAGCTATTTTATTAAAATTGATTTATTGAAATCAAGAATTAATAACTGATTTTATGTTAAATTTGTGGAAACAATTATTTGTTACTACTTTTACTCATACACTTGTTTACGAATGAATTGGGTTTAAATTTATTCAAATAAATTACTTTGAGAATGACCCTGCACAAAAGCATTTGAATAATGAATATATATATATATATATATATATATATATATATATATATATATATATATATATATATTTACCGAAGTTGTTTAAAAATTTAGATGATTTACAACTTTTTTATATTGTTATTATTTAAAATATAAAGTGAAATACTTAATATAAAATGTTTTCAAATAAATTACAAATTTTCAATGATATACGCATAACATAATCTTCTTTTCATAAATTTATTCATTGTATCCTTAAAATTTTCAAGAAAAATAAAGATGGAAGTATTAGACAATCATTTTCTTCTTAATGTTTGAAAAAATAAAGATACGAGGGAAATTTTTTTTAATGGATCAACAAATATCTATTATGAATGAAAAACTTATTTGCTTTTTTTGTCTTTTAAAAAATCATGTGGCTGATATATGGATGGCACCGACTGATACGCGCAGGACATTGCTATCACTTTAATATATTTTGCATTCGAGTTGAGGGTAAACGCAGCTGACACAATAGAAGCAGGTGCAGATATTTTAATATCTGCAGCTGCTTTTTCATATTCAAGACTGAAAATTCCATTAAGAGTACTCTAGACATTTCTGTTAAAATACTGTTCAATTTTTAAATCGCATGAAATTATTCTGATCCGGATTGTATGAATTTAGATGTAGCTTACAAGGGTTGATTATTCCTTGTAAATAAGAAATTAAGTTTATTTTCATAAGTCTTGTACTATTATGTATGCAAATTATGTATTTAATTCAGTTTTTTTTAAATTGAATTCGTTCTGGCTTAGATTCACAATAAAAGACGTACTGGTTACATTTACATACACAGGGAAAATAAAAATCTTTTATTGATATTTGAATTTAATATTTCTCATGGCATTTTTAAAGCCTCCATCTTTAGACAATCTTCATTTTTTAAAACAGTTCCTTGTAAATTTGTTTCCACAACAAAACATGAAAGTTAAATATTCTATTCTGCTAAAATTTGTTAAATGATAAAGTCTGTTAAAATTAAAACATAACAAATAAAAAGTTGTTTTGTAAAAAAGAGGGGATACGATCCCTCCTTTTTTTATTAAAAAACTTTCTGATGAAGTTAATTTAAATAGCACTGCAATTCCCTCATAACATCCTTCTACAGTTGAGCTCTACTATTATTTAAGGATTGTTTTATAGTTTTTGTAACTTATTTAAAAATAAACGTATTCTAGATTAGAAAAATAATAAGAAATGGTAAGTGATATACATAGTTAAAACAGTACAATAAAAAGAATTACTATTTGCTCTGCTTAATTGCTGGTTTCTTAATAATTAACATTTATATAAGTGGTAAAAGGCCGATTATAATTTAATTTCTTTCCATATATTTAAGATCAATTATTGCCAAAAAATTATATGACATCTCAAATCAATCTTCATATATTTTTAAGTCTTGTTGTTGAAATAAAAAAAGACATTTTTATGCAGAAATTACTTATTTTTTTCACTCATATTTCTTTTTTGATATTTAGATCTTTTTTCACGATTAGAAGAAAAGAGTGAACAAAGGAAGCTTTATAAAAGCACTTAAAGCTATTTATTAACAATGAGGAAAGATTCTGAAACGACCTTGTATTAAGATTAATATTACATGAAACTTATTTTATCGTAATGCAATAGCTAGTAATGTCGGAACACTGTAGAATACTAGATGAATTTATGAAATAAGAAATGTAAACTGATACTTCGTTTCCTTCGAAAATATTTATTTGTAATAAAATATGTAATGCAGGTGTAAGAAAACTGCAATATAAGATATATAGGTTCATGGTGACAAACGAAACTAAATATTATAAAAATTGGAGATTTTTTAAAAATTCCATTTTAAACCACTTGAGATATATTAGGATTTTTGTTTTTCTTTTATTTCTTCATTTTCATTATTTTTATTTTCGGGTGTTTCATATTTTTTAATGGCTGAGCATAAGCAATACTTGATCAACACATATGTTTAATGAATTGAGATTCAATGCTTCACAACGCAAATTATTATGAACTAATAAATTATTGTTACAATAATAATTATGAGTAAAGAGTTTAAATAGAAGCAGATAATTGTTATAAATGAAAAAGTTTCTATCATTAAAGTTTTCATATTAGAAAAATATATTTAAGAAAAGTCGATCAACTAGTCCTGTGTTCGGTCATTTATCAGTTACCATGGGTACAATTGTCTGGAGAAAATTTCCTCCTCCTTTAGATCAATGTCAAAATTAAGTGGATCCTCTGGTGGTGCCATCTGTCGGAGGATTTAAAGAACAAAGACGTACTTTCACATTCGTAATGCTCTGATTAAAACGAAAGACGATCCCTATCGACTTAATTTCGCATAGCCAAGGCATAGCGAGCTTGGCTTGTCCAAGTGTCATAAGCAACAACAACAACACAACAGCAATGCATGACAATCCTAAAGCACATAGCTACTCAAACGCATTTTTCTTTATTCATATGATAGTAACATACTGATCAAAATAGCAAAAGGATTTTGTGAGTTTAGAATGTGAAACAACCATATGTAAGTTTTTTTAAGGAAAATATAATAAAAGAGAAAAAATTGACACTTTTCTTTCGACCACCATGCAAAAAGTACAATTTACGTATATTATTTATTCTCTACTTTTACAAAGTTTGCAAAACTTAAATTACATCTTTGATGCAGAGAACTATACATTTAAAACAAAAAGAGAAAATCGAGTAACGGATTCCTTCCGAAAAGACAAATTGAAAATAACTGACCCTGTTAAAACGTATTTTAAGAGTGCATAAAGTATTTCAGAAGCAAGACTTAGTTGAATTAGAGTAATCTAGACAACCAACTGTTGTCATCTTGTACAGAATAGATTTATAGAGGAGGAAACGTTAGGAATTTCTCAGTCTCTTTTCCAGAACAAAAATCAATATTTAGAACATGGAAATTTTCACAGAAAAACTGGTTAATTCATACGTCTGTGGCAACACAAAATGAGGATTGATATTTAACACTAACGGTCAGAAGAAACCACACTATGAATACAACTTTGTTGCAACAGCAACTACCAGAATTTCAATTCAAACTGTCCAATATTGACTCCAACGTATGGGTTTGTATGTCCATAAACTAATAGATATGTTTTTCATATGCAGAGAATTAACTTGCTGTGCACAGAAAAGGTGAACAGATTCCTCATTTGATGAACACATTTAAAATTCTAATACTGTCTAATTATTTTGAGCATTATAACCGCAAGGGTAAAAAATAAGAAAACAACGTTGACACAAATTATTGACAGTTCGAAAGTATTATAAGAGTATAACCAAAATATTCGGTCTCACATCCGGAATGTTTATTTGGGAATCATGATGTTCAGCGATTTTGAGGACATCATCAAATTTCGATCTTTATTGCAACTTGTTTAATTAAGACAAAATCAATGATAATAGTTTTTCTTATGCGCGATTGCAAAAACAATCACTTCAAGAGCTTTTAAAAAAATTAATTCCTCATGATTTGTCTTACCAAGTTTCAGGAAAGAAATTTACTATATCATCTTCCCCATATATATTGCAACCTCATATAAAATAGCTTTGAGAACTGCTTGAATATGGCATTGAATGGAGTCATCTATAATAAGATTTCTTTTTATTAACTCTTTTATTTATCACTTTTGATTAATTTGATCACTAAAATTTTCTTCAAAAAATTTACGAATGATCAGAAAAGCTGTAAATAATATATTCTTCCTCAAATAATTATTTATTCATTTATTGCTGAACGTTAAAAACAAAGAACATTTTAAATGAATTATTACCTTGAAATCTTGAAAGAAATCTCTTAAACAAGCGACGCAGAAAATTATTCTACTTGTTTATGTTCACTTTGAAAAGTTGTTTGACTTGTTTGCATATTTTATAAGGTTAGTAAGACGCTTTTAAATTATATATTGTGATTTTTGATAAATATTCATTAAGTAGAAATATCACACGTGGAATTGAAAGGTTCATACAAGATTATTCAAAGAAATGTTTTCATTTAGATGTATCAATAAATGGAGGATGAAAGAATGTATGTTTAATCGGTTTTTGTATTTACATAATACATCGCGCATTTTTTAAAATTATATTAATTATTGCAAATTTGAGAACATGTTTAATGATTCTTATGCAGTGAGGAAATTCTGTAAGAATTTTATTGGAGGAAAACATTGTGTGTTGTGTTGCCCCTCTATTTTCTCTGTTTCTGTATATATTTATAAGATACTCGATGAGAGTTCTACTAAGCCCCTATACATATTCACAAGTCTTTCGATTCAAATTTTTATATGTGCTTTGTAACAGTGTTTTGTATCTGACTTGTAATGTTGTTTTATACAATGTATAATTTATCACGAAACTACTAGACTTGTTTATTCTTCTTGTTTTCAGTGTACTTTAGATTTTCTGAGTCAACTAACACAATGCTTTTAGAAATATCCGAATGTCTCTTCGAACTTTCTAAGAAAGGTGTTTAATTTTCTAAAAATATACTACTTATTTAAATATGTTTACAGCTTGATATTAAGATTGTTGGCATTTAAATGTGAATCACAATTAAAGAAGCATAAAATTAAATGATCTACATATGTAAATAGAAAATATGCATAATCACACACCGAATTTTATGGTTTCTAACACGTATTACAATTATATTCAGTAATTTGCAACGATTTAAAGTATAACAACTGTAGACACGCATAAAAATGCATATTTATTTTTCTTATGTTCTCTTAGCTTTTTGAAGATTATTAATAGTTATTTTAGGGTTCATTTCCTTTGTGATATGAAACACAAATTTTAACCCTATAAAAATGACTTTTCACTTGTAGATTTATGTTTTATTATTATAAATATTATTGCAATTTATATGCTTTCAATTTTTATGATTTATTTCTATTATATATGAATTATTTTTAAAAAGTTTATTATATTCTTCATAATTTTTATCATAAAAATTGGGGAATTTATGTATACTAGATTTTTCCTATTACGTTAGACTAAAGACCATATTTTTAATTTCAAGTATATAGCAATGACACTTTAATTAGTCATAAGATCACATTTTAGGAAATGAAAGACAAAGAAATTCAATGTGCTGAATTGAATAATTTTACAGTGTTTTAGTAGATATTTTAGAAAAATGGAATATTTCAAATTAATACGCGTTTTGAGACTTTGAGTTTCAAATTTTTTGCCAATTTACTTGAAATTGTACCACTTTAAATATTATTCTTATTCCTCATTATACTCATTTCGAAACAATGGGAATTTAACTTAATCGTTAATTATTGACTAAATTACATTTTACATAAATTTTTATAGAGGTAGGAAATTCAAAAAAATACTAAGTTAGTAAAATATATGCAAATCACATTCATAAATTATATATATATATATATATATATATATATATATATATATATATATATATATATATATATATATATATATATATATATATATATATATATATATATATATATATGAGATATGGAGTACCTGATGACGCATCTCAACATCATGACATCATCAAGTGCTTTCTGCTTCAACAGCGATCCTGGTGTCAATTGTTAGAAAAAGAACATGAGGTGATAACAGAAGACGGACAAGTTAAGATGTATTCTGAATCTTAAAGGTTTTGAAATATAAAAGTTGTATTCATAATCAGTTTTTGTAATTATAATTGTAAATAACTGTATGTTTAATATACTGTAGTTAAAATGCCAATTCGTTGTATTATTAGTGTATTAAACTCTCTCTAATCCACACACACACACACACACACACACACACACACACACACACACACACACACACACACACACACACACACACACACACACACACACACACACACACACACACACACACACACACACACACACACACACATGAATACGAGGGTCACTTTGAAATTTTTAAGATACAACTAGGTTTTTAAAGTTATACTTACAAAATTTTAGGTGTGTTCAAAGTAGTCTCCTCCAGCATCAATGCACTTTTGTAGACGAATTTTTCACAGATTAAGTGCCTCAAGCCATTCATTTCTTCGAATAGATGAAAAAAATTTATTTATAGCCACATCGATCTCTTTTTCTGAATGAAAACGACGTCCACGTAAATTCTTTTTTAGATTAAAGAATAACCAAAAGTCGCACATAGCTAGATCAGGTGAATACGGCGGATGTTCGATCACTTGAATTTGTTTTTGTTTAAGAAACTCAACTGTTAATCCGGCTGTATTTGAAGATGCATTGTCATGGTGAAGCATTAGTCCCCTAACATTCAGTTCTTGTAGAATTTCTGGAAGACATTTAGTGGTATACCAGATTGCTGTTACTGTTTTCTGTCCTTCCAACTTAATGGCTCTGACCAATCCCGTACTTCTGAAGAAAACGGCATACATCACTTTTTTCAGTGCGCGTTGTTTTTTCACCATTGTCGGTGTGGGATCATCTTCAAAGACCCATACTTTGCTTTCTTGAAGTGTTGGAACGTCAAAAAACGGTATGTACGTTTCATCACCTGTTACAATTTTAGAAATGATGCAGTGGCCACCATCATTCAGCATATTAAGAGTTTCTTTATTGATTCTGACACGCTCCTCTTTTTGATGCTCATTTAGATTATGGGGAACCCAACGGCAAACTATTTTTTTCATATGTAATTCTTCATGAATGATTTTGTGTATGGCTGCGGATCCAATGTTAAGTTCCTTCTGTATCATTTGATAGGTACAGCGATTATCATCCATTAACATTTTTCGTATGGCAGACACATTATCCGGGATTACTGCCGACGGCAGCCTTCCTGTGTGTTCTTCATCCTGAAGAAAATTGCGACCTCTTTTAAATTCTCTAAACCATCTGAATACAGTTGCACGAGCTGGAGATTCATCAACAAATGCCAATTGCAACCGTTGAACGCATTCTTCTTGATATAATCCTGCTTTGAAATCGTAGAAAATCATAGCGCGAAAATGTTCTCGCGTTAACTCCATTTTCTCTTCTGTTTAAAATTTATTCCACGCTAAACAAGTTGAAGTAAGTCAGTAAAAAATTGTCTTCTGTGTTAAAATACTTTGTACTTTAAAATTAAACCTTTATTTTTATTTTGTAAATTCTCGTCTGCGCGTATCTCAAAAATTTCAGAGTAACCCTCGTA
>JAJQOW010001847.1:0-31757 GCA_037975125.1 Latrodectus hesperus | reverse complement strand
CTTGCTTATTTGGCAGATATTTTCTCCAAGTTGAACAAAATAAATACTTTACTTTAAGGGAAAATAATAACAACGGTCGCTCAAAAGACAAAGTTCGAGCGTTCAAGAAGAAAATAAATTTTTGGGCAAAGAATGTGGAGGAGGGGAAGGTAAAGTGTTTCCCTCTTCTCAACGATTTTTTTAAAAGATAAGACATTGCAGCTTGGGAACAATTTGTTTCACGAAATGCTTGAACACCCCCGAAGCTTGACGTCAGCGTTGGAGCATTATTTCCCAACCATTCAAGATGAGAAGCTGCAAGAATACGAATGGAAGATCAACCCATTCGATGTATCCAAAAAGCCGAACATTCTATCATCGAATGAATGTGAGTTGTTGATAGAAATTTCCTCACATTCAACCTTGAAATCTACTTTCGATAGTGATGGTTACTCACACTTTTGTTTACGTTTGGAAAACAAAAAATTCTACCCCCTTGTTGAAAAATTTAAACGAATTCTACTTCCATTTGCCACAACGTACAGGTGCGAATCCTGATTCTCGATCTATGCCGGCACTTAAACTAAGTACCAAAGCTGTAAAGATGCTGAACCTGACATCCGCCTCAATATGTCAAGTGTTGAGCCGGACTTTTCAAAATTATGTCATCAGAAGTAACCTCAACGTTCACAGTAAAATTCCATTATTATTCCTACAGACTCATCTCTAGTAACGAAGACGCATTATGTTTCGTAGACGAGCAAGGAGTACTCCCACATTATAAATTTTTTAGGCGTTTGTTTTTATTTTCTATAAATCAATAATTAATTTAATTCTGTTTGTATTGATATTTTTGTTCTGAAGATTAAAATGTTATTTCATGAATCTTGCTTTACTTTGCAATATATTCTCGTCCACTCAGTTAGAAATATGGTCTGCCTAATGTGTTCAACGATGTGAGTAAATGCAGCAACAAGTATCTGAATATAGTGTGGGAATTCAGACTAATGGAAACGTAGTTGTTTAGATTCATCATTAAATAAAAGACTCCTTATTCGTCATGAGATTATTGAAAAATATGGCACTTGTATTGTAGAGTTTGCAATTCCGATGGACTTATAGCTGAACTTTACTAATTACTTCACAATTTACTGTAGATTTTTGCCTGAAAAACGGGGCCACCAACTAAAAATGTTGGGAAGCCTTACTATAAAGCATAATTTCTGAATAAAATAGTCCCAGAATTGGCCGAAAAATTTACTTTCATCTATGTCAGAATACAGCAACAGTTTAATCTCTCGCATATAAAAATAATATTTTGTAATTGGTCGAAATTGCATTACCAGATAATACATTTCATATAAATAATATTTCAGATAATATTATAACCCGTCAGATTTAAGCTCTGATGTGATAAGACTTTAACATTTGTATTAGGTATAAAATAATCTATAAAACAGTCTTTAGTTTTAATAGTAAGTTAAGGAATAAACTGAGTGTTTATTTTATAGTTGTATTTATGTTTTACAAATTTTGAATTATTAATAGCACTGAATCCATTGTAACAAAATAATTTTTAATGTTTCATGACTAAATTAAACTTTTCAATTGGAACGCACAATATATAAATATGGAATTATTTCATATGCTTCGATTTTTAATTTTGGTTAACCATAAAAATCTTTTATTTAAATCTATAGTTACATATAAAATATAGATATACAAAGTCACATTTTGTAAAATCTTGATACAAAACATTTGTTAACACAAATTTTAATAAAATGCATTAAAAGTCAAGTCTTGAGAGATAAGGAATTTTTCAGATGCATATTTTCAATTCTTTCTTACCCTAGAGTATTTTGTATTGCCTTTATAATTTTGTAGAAGAGAAATAAAATAAACATGAACTTACACTGAGCAACGTAAAAAAATATCTGCTGCACCTGTATTTTATTGTTGATGGATTTCTGTGAGGAAATTACATCAATAAATAAATCAGATCAACTTGTCTACTCACATTTGGTAGAAGCTTAAGAAATAATGTTGTGCTGTGTTGATAGCATGCACTAAGAAATTATTCTCCTTGTTTTGTGTTTGCTTACACGATAATCTTCCCTACGACATTCCTTTATCATCTTTTTTATACAGTCATTAATAGTAAGGAGGTTAGAGTAAAAAACAATAAATATGTTACACAAGCAACTTACATTATTTAACAAAGAGGACACCGCATCCTAATGAGAGACTATACTGATTTCATCAAGAATTTATTTAAATGACTTGGAAGCTGACGGAAATATCAATGTCTTACTGGTGAAATATATTAAAAGTAATAACTCTTAGCTATTTTTAAACTCTTTAAGCAGGATTTTGACAATTTTCAACTTATTTAGAGTTTATGGACTTGGGTCAAAAGTTTTCGATTAAAAAATTTTCGATTGATTTAAATTATTTTTATTCAAATTTATATAGAGATTGTACATTCGTATGAAGGAGTCACTTTTATAGCTTATTTAAATTAACAGCAACAATCCATATTAAGTTTGAAATATATCATGCTTATATACAAGCAAATTGTACCTTTTATTCCATTCTTAGAATTAATTTAAATTTTATTCTTTGATGCAAAAGGTTCATTACATGATAGAAGGACACATACACATTCTGAGAAATGTTAATTAATTATAACAATTATTAGATGAAATGCAACTAATATTTCCTATGTAACATTATTCGGTAGTTGGTATTAAAGTAAAACTTTGCCTTGTGTACTTGAAAGTTTTGGAAAACTGATAAGAATCAGTATTGTATATTTGGATCATATTAATAGCTGTTCATTTTGAAATTCATGCAAATTGATAAAGAATGCAACCATCAGCAAAAGACATGTCTTATTTTTTTTATTTGTTGAATTTTTTTAGGATTTTCCATTTAATAATAAACAATTTTTCAATTTTACTTTTTAAGATTTAATGTTAAACAAGTAAATGTGATATATTAAAATGACAGAAATTAAAATGATAGATATATTAAAATGACAGAAAGTTTAATTTCAATAACTTTTTCAGGAAGGTAATCACCCAAATAATTTTAATAATGTTTTTCTTATTATATCAGCATCACAAAAAAAATTAAATGTTTCTTTCAAAAATTTGTAGACAAATACATGAATCAGATTTTGATCTTTTAGCGTATAGAAATCATTCAATGATGATTATGATATTCAGCATTCAATAATTAATAGTTAGACCATTACATATTAGAATGATTCATAATTTTGGTTAATAGTAGACAGTGAATGATAGTTTGATAAGAAGTTAGTAAGAAGAAATTATAACAATTGTATATAAGTCAAAAAAATATACAATAACAAGTAATCACGTGTTTTGTGTAGCACAAATCTAAATAAATTGAATTCTGTGAAGCAGATAATCTGCCGATTAAATGCTGAAATATAAATGTAAGCAACTTTCACTTGTTAAATGATTCATTAATATTTTTCTTTATTTAAAAACATAAATATATGCTATTGTCTGCGTAAAGCTCTCTTAATGAGGTGAACATATAAAGGCTTAAAAAAGACATTTGGTGGTGGGCAGTAAATATCAAATACTTAAAACGGAGACAAAATATTATATGGACAACTTATTCAGTTTCAATGAAAATATCTGTCACCAATCATGTGGTATGATGGCCAGAGTGTTATGAAATCCCATATGGAAGGTTTATCGTTAAAATCGATAACATATCACAGTATGGACCACTCATTCAGTTTCAATGAAAATTCGGCCGTCAATCATGTGGTACGATGGCCAAAATATCATGAAAACCCATACGTAATGTTAATCATTAAAATCGATAAAATATCACAGTATGGACAACTTATTGTGAAGATGGCCAGAATGTCATGAAAACCCATATGGAATGTTTATCGTTACAATAGACAAAATATTACAGTATAGACAACTTATTCAGTTTCAATGAAAATCTCAGCCATCAATCATGTGGTATGATGGCCAGAATGTCATGAAAACACATGGAATGTTTATCAAAGTAAGTGGCAGTGGTTGAAAGCCAATTAAAACTGTGTTTTTTAGTTGGAAGATAATGCCAATAATTTCTCAATAATGAAAATATAAAGACTGATGACTTTTTATGGTGTTTCATAAATATATATTTAGGTAAAGGAATGTGTTTTACACATAGTACAGTTATATGCGTAGAAAAATGCATAATCTTTTTCAATCAGACGACAATGGAAGAATTATAGAAAAAACCTCCACTAACAGAAAAAATCCTGTAGACAATCATGCGTTTTATGTCCCTCAAATATTTTATTACATTTATAGCTTTAATGAATACTTTACAATATGTGTATTAATTCCTTCTATTATTTTATAAGAAAACTTGCAAAATTCTATAAAATTTATTTTACAATTGTCAAGCAACAACTAGACAAAAATACATTATAAATGGCAACATTTCTTGATGAATGTCATATGCATAAATTAAAATTATATTCTTTGAAGCTCCTGAAAACAATTCTCTAGAAAGCATTTATTTATACGGTAAAATTTCAATGAAAGACAATTTAAGCAAAATTCATAATATTACTCAGAAGCATAAAAAAATAACCAATTTGATATCCATATTGTTATATAACAATTAAATGCAATAAATTTTCAATTTTGCGTAATACAGAAAAAGTGAAATTGATAGTTAAAGATACGAAGTCACTTATATAATTATTATAAAGATTAAACGAAACTTCATGACTTTAAAAAGAAATTTTATAAGTTAAATATAAATTTTATCACATAATGTCGTTACAAAAGATCAAGTATTTTATTGATGCTTCACAACGAGAACAAGAGAATTAATTGATTAGCCATCAATCAATGTTGTTATAAAAACTAACAGTCTACAAAACATAATTTCTTAAGAGTAATATTTACCTGTTGAATTTGCAACGAAAGTACACATTTAATCCTATTCGAAAAACCCATTATTCTCCCTTATAAGTTTATATGTTCTTATGTTGCAAATTTAACTGACCAGGACTAAGCACTTTGCTTATTGGCCTTTAATCTTCATTACTGCAACTTTTACACACTTACTATTGCATAACTCCCTGTAGCTACAGATGTAAAGTGTGTGTGTGTGTATTTTCAATATTTTACGGGTCTGGAATTTGATTTTGGCTATCACAAATTTCATACTTGTTTTGGCAGATATTAATTTAAAATTTTATTTTATTTTTGCAATTATAAATTTGACATTGTAGTTTGTTAATTATGAATCCATTCATTATATTTATTCCAGCATCAAATAAACAACAAGTTACATGATATTGTAACTTGTTAATTATGTGAATCCATTCATTATATTTATTCCCCTATTATCCTAAACTTAAAAAAAAAAAACATTTCAGTAATTGTGGCTTCGGGATAAAGTGGCTTCATTAAGACTTCAGTCAGTAATCACTGCTGAAAAGCCATACTTTTGAAAATTTTGCTTGAAGTTTCAAACTATTGTTATTGCATAATATGTGTTAGCATAATTCATAATATTCAATTATGTAAGAATATAATTTTTATAAAATTACGCTATTCAGCCAGATTATGTTAAAAAAATTTTTAACTTAAATGAACACATACCTGTAGATTAATTATATTGTAGGAAATAATAAACTTATTTTTAATTAAATAATGTAAAAACTACATTGAAAATATTATTCATAAATAATAACATTATTTTCTGTATAAACGAAAATGCCTTGTATGATTATTTACAAATAGAAATTTTATTTATTAATTAATTTATTTTTAAGTATATGACTTCTTAAACAACTATTAGATTAAAAACATTATAATATTTTTGTCAGAACAGAGCAGTAGAACCTATAATTCATATGTTAATAAATAGAAATACATGATTAAAGATTTTATTTTAAAATACACATTTTTTAAAAATGTAACTTAAAAATGAAATAAAATATCTATATTTTGCTTATGAAATTATTAAAAATCTGATTGATTATAATGATAGGGTAACACATTTTAATGAAATTTTAATTAAATTTATCACATTTTCAAGCATGTATTTCTGAGACGAAAAATGTTATGGTAATGATGTTATAATGACAAAAGAATTCATTTGATAAATTTTGACAAAATTTGACATTTTTTGACAATTGACATAAATTTGACAAAAGAATTCATCAGTTGACCAGGGCTAATTAGACCGGTGCCTACAGCTTAAAGGGGATTCTGAACTACTACAAACATCCATGCCCAAGGTGGGATTCGAACCCACGAGCTGTGGAACCGAAGGCAAGAGCGCTAACCATTCGGCTACCAGCTCGGCACCTTTTTTGTAAGATAAACGAGCAGGGTATTTACATCTCGATACGATAGCCAATAATAAGTATCAATTCACTTCATTTTTTTAAATATTTATGTAATCCAAGAGGTTGTTTCTTATATTTAAATAAAAAAATTTGTTTGATTCTATTATTCTATTTTCAGAAATTTCAAATTTATGAATCTAATTTGTTTTTCGAATCTTAGAATAAAATTTTTATACCATAAAGCAATTAATATGTTCCATTGCCAATTTTTTCAGAAAAATCACTAAAAGACACTAGATAGTGCTAAAAAGAATATATATATACTTAATCCGCAAATTAAATACACCGAATATATTTTATAAATCTTGCAAACTTACTTCATTCTGGAAAGCTATATATCTCCTCTGAATATCAGATTTTCGATATATTTTTATTATTTTACAACTATTTGGTTTGATTAAAAACTCACTCATAAATATTAAAAATATTTCAAGTAAAGAAATAATTTTTATAGCATAGGAGCAATTTTTATATGTCAATATTTGTAAACATAAACTAATATGCAAAAAACACCTTTCCAGTTAAGTGCCAGAGAGAACAACCAATCAAACTTTAAAATTGAATCAAAGGAAAGCGAGCATTTTATTTTTAATTAGAAAGTACAAATTAGAGTGTTTCAGAAATTTAATCAAATTTTCATTAAGGAATTAAAAACTAAGTTTTTATCTTGAATTTTTCATTGAAGTGAGTGTATATAATCAACTTTCTTTCTATGAAATTACACAAAAAAGGTTGCTTTTTAATTAATGAATTTCAAATTGATTTTAATTTTTTACATTAAACAAATTAAACAGAATAGTACAACATTTATTAATAATTGAATTCTTTTAATTTCATGCAGTTTCTTGGGTTTTTCTAAAAAGGATAGATAAAGGCGAGTTTTAATAAAAAATTAATTACGTATATTTATTTTTTAATTTACAGACAGATACAAATTTTGAAAATTAAATATTCACAATATTTCTGAAATTAAATTTTATTTTTAAACTATTTGTAAAACTATAACTATGTTTTTAGGCTTTTAATTATTTTTCATCACTTTTTAAATTTTAAGTTTAATTTAATTCTTTCAATTTAGAAACTATTAATTACAAATATCTATTTATTATATATCTATTAATTATAAATATTAGAATATATAAATACAGAACCCTATTAATTATAAATATCTATGATGTTTATATGAAATTTTAAATTTTTCTGCATAATATTCACTTGTAATAAAATTACATTAATTAATTACTACTTTTATGACTTTTATAAATTTTTTTATCCTATTGCTTATTTTAAAAAGTTTAAATATTAATTATTTTAAAAAGTTTTAATATTAATTTGCATTAAATATAAACCTTACAAAAATAGAACTATAGTTTATATTGCATTCTTATTGATTGCTGTTGTACATATATTTTGTTTTAAAAAACTTAATTTATGATTGTTTAATTAGAAAGTGAAATTGCTAAAATATTTTTCTTATCATTAATATCAAATATTATTATATTTAAAAAAAAATTAAGCAAAGAAATTTTATTAAAAAATCTTGTTATATTATTTTTGAAAATTTGCGTGATATTTTATGAGTAATAAAAATCAACATTTATAAAGCATATTCTCTCAATAGAGTATATTTTTATATAAAATCTACCTAAGGTGTAAATAAAATACACTGCAGTAAGACTTAGTTCATGTAGACCAGGAAATTTATTTTTAAATTTTGTAATAGTGTTAAAATTAACCAATAAATTGGTACATTTTAGCATTTAAAAATTTTTATAATTTATTAGATTTTATTGATGGACAAAGGCATCCCAAAAAAGAAAATATTATATATTTTGTGCAGTTAAAACACAATCATACTTAAAAGATATTTCATTGCTTTAATTTCTTCCGAAACATGAAAAGCTTTGTTATGAATTCTATATCTTTTTATGTAAAATGAATGATAACATCTTATTACGAAGTAATATTTTTATTTTATTTGTTGATTAAATAGCAAGCACATTTCTCCTTTTGTTAAATTTCTTTGTGCGTTCAAATATTAATTTGCCGACCAACTTGTCTAGTGGTCAGCGTGCCTGTCTACGGATAAGGAAGCCCTGGGTTCAAATCCCGGTTCGGGCATGGATGTACTTTCTCTCTATATATATTCTGTCTTTGTCCTTTCTTTGTATGAATGAGGTGTGAACGGGTACCTATGGCATGTGTGTAGAGCTACATGGTGCTCTGATTAAAACGAAAAACGCTCCAAATCAACTTAATTCACATAGCATAGCGAGCTTGGCTTGTCCAGGTGTCATTAGAAAACAACAAATATTAATTTTTAGAATAAGAAATAAACTTTATTTCACAAATGAAATTCTTCAGAGCTAATATAAAGTAAGAGTAATGGAGAATAAACTTTTCGGTTTGTTCAATTAATGGAACTAAGTTTTAGATATATTTTCTGAATTACAAATATAAATTTTTATAATTCTTAAAATCTCCTGCGATAACTATTGTATCCAAGTAAGAAAATATTGACCGTGAGACTTAGTTGAGATACGGTCTTAATATTGCGCAATATATTAATTATTCTCGTTTACTTTTAGGAAATGATCCGGCATCTGACTAATAAATCTCATCCCGAGACTGATTTGATGGCCCGGGCCAGCCCCCTCCCTCTTTGCGAAGATTGTGCAACAGGGGTGCGAAAAGTTCGTCCTTCCCCGGGTGTGTTTCAGCCGTCTCCTTAAATCGATGCCTGGGAGAGGACAGCTTACCTGGAGCCCAGCAGAAACCTCGTGGTTGTCATGGTGACGCAACTCATCAAAAGCTACCTCAGGATGCGCAAATAGTTACATGGCGCCAACTTTATGGTGTTTTCAAATCGAGTGGAAACTTTTATTCATCTCTGAGCAAGCCGGCTGACATTTTTACTACTTTTGCAGGCTCGCCATTGAGGGGTTTTTCATTTTTACAACTGCGATCCTTAAGCAAATTTTCAATTGCGACATGTTGTTAAAGTGTGTCTCATAATGAAATCTATGTTTTTAATCAAGAAACATGCACTGCTCAAAGTTATAAAAGTTTTTTTTTTAATTATTCATTTAATGGGACATGTTGTAAAGTGAAATTTACGGCGAAATATATCACATTTAGTGTATGTTTGGGTATTAAATCTGCAAACACTTAAACGTGAAAGATGATTTATCATAAAAAGTAACTACTAAGCCTCATCGTATATAAAAGTTTAATTGAAAAATTTAAATAAATCTTTTTGAATAGCTTTTATCACATTTTGCAAAACAGTTTTCTAAACAATAAGGATAAATAAAGGGGAAATAATTTTTCATAAAATCTTATATTGTTTTAAATAATATAAAATAAATGTATACAGTTATTTGTTAAATATTAAATTATTCACAATGCTTTTAATAATTTGAAACTTTTTACCGATTCAATTTTTTAAATTTATCACCATTTCAATCAATAGAATCCAAATGCATAAATAAATTACAATTCTTGTCAATAAAATACATTCGATATTACTATAGTTAAAATATTTAAATAAAAAAGTAAATACACAGCCCGACATTGAAAATGCAACACCAAGAAGGAGTTGACAGAAAATGACAAAACTTGGCAAACAGAGAGAGACAGATACGAACAATAAGTGATCTGTATTTCGAAATGAAATGCATAATACAAAGCGAGAACAGTGTTGAGTCACTCAGTTGTAGGACCACCGAGGACAGAGATACACGAAGCAACACATCTAGTAGAAGATTCAATGATAGTATGAAAGGAGTCGTGGGGAATGGCTCTCCATTCCCTGTCAACCGTTTGCCAAAATGTGTTTGCTGATGGAGGCAGTGGCAGGATCTTCAAATGGCATCCAATCATATCCCAAACATGTTCGATTGGGGAAAGATCTGGCGACCGCGATCACCAGGGCAGCAGCTATACACTTTTCAGGGCATGTTGGCTGAAGCGAGCTATCTACGGTCGGGTGTTATCTTGTTTGATAAAGGGTATCCCCATAAATTAGGAGAGTGTCACCGGCCACAGCACATCATCCACGCATAGTTGGTCTATCATAGTGCCATAAAAACGAGCTAAATGTGACCTGGAATTGTCCCAAACCATAATGTCTAGTTGTAGTGCGAAGGAGTGCTCCTTAATTGCTGCAGGATTGGACCTGACTCCACGTAAGCGTAACACTGGTACGCCGAGAGTATCACTAAAGAAACAAAATGTTGATTCATCTGAGAAGACAATTCTGGGCACATCGTCGTCCACATCACTTTAATCTGGCACCATTCCAGACATTAGCGTCTTTGTGTTGTCGGTTCAATAACTGTCTTCTTAACGGACGCCATGAGTGAAAGTCACTAGCAATCAATCGTCGACAAATTATTCTGCTCGATATGGTAGCATCCTGGATGTCTTGCACGTGATCAGAATTTTAATAGACTTGCTTTGCGTGGCCATCTTCACCTCTCGTTGGACACTCCGTAAACTTTTCACAGTTCCTTATGGAAACATTCCACAGTTCGCAACAGCTGGTGCTCTGTGAATGCCTCCAGGTGTATGTCAGTTGAGATTTGTCGTAAGGACCAACCTGCCCTTGTCAGACCTATCACCATGCCCCTCGTAAACTCATCTGTCTGCTAGAATTGACTCCGTCGACGATGACCTGGCATTCTCTGAAACTACAAGCACTTTTGCGACAAGAAAAAACTGTCAAAGATTATTTTTCAAGCAGCAATAACAATACGAATATTGCCCACTTGACAGAGGAACGACGAATGCGGAGATGTGTTCGGATAAACAGACGTGTTACCATTGAGCAACTGATAAACCATGCGTCTACCAAATTACTATTCAGTGAAAATTGCCATGTTTGGGCCTTCAAAGACGATGCCTGACTCTTGCACATATTTTGACTCCTGTTCATCGCCGACGAAGGATGGAATTTGCACGCGAGTACTACAACTGGACGTCCACTAATTGGTGACAGGTTGCGTTTTCCAAAGAATCAGGTTTTATGCTCCATCGGACAGATAGATGTTGGAGCACACGATGTGAAATCTTTGAAAGCAAACACCCTGCAATCATTGCTAACGTTCCAAACTGGAGGCAAGAACAATATGGTGTAAAGAATGCTCTTTTGACATTTGATAGGTTCACTTATCATTTTATAAGGCATGATGGATCAATACATGTAAGCATCTATCCGTGTGAACCATGTCCACCACTATATGCGTATTGTTTTTCTCAGGAAGATGACATCTACCAGCAGGACAATGAAAAGTGTCATGCAGCTAGCTGTGCAGGTGCGTACGTCGAATATAACTGGAATGAATTCACCGTTCTACCCTATTCCCAGTAAACTCATTTGACTTAAGCCCAATCCAGAATCTGTGCAACCATCTCTATTATATCTTTATATTCCTGTTAAATAACCCGCTTCAGAATGGAGAACTCAAATATCTCAATAATAAAAGATTTATTGAAAAATCCATCTTTGAGAAGAGACGTTACTACAAAAAACGAAATAGTTAAATTAAGTAGACCGATGCCGGATATTATTCTACCGCAAAATGTTAATATTAAAAGACAACAGTGTGTACGAAATTTTCAAAAATCTATGTATAAAAAATTTAAATAGTTAACCGGTTGTAGTGAATTGAATAAGTTGTACTGTTGGCCATGTTTACTTTTTTGTTGTAACTTGATTTAAATCATCTCCACGAAGCTGCAAAGAAAAAGGAAAAAGACACAATCTCACATAAATGCCATAATATTATCAAAAACATTTGGTACCGTCAGGGTAGATTTAATGTTAGATCAACAAAAGAAATCATTGATTGTTCAACACAATGAAAAAGTAACAAGAAATATAAATATATCAAGAGATTAATAGATGTACTTTGTTACTTAGCAAAATAAGAAGATGTATTTCGTGGACACAATGAGAATATAAATTCCCATAATCGATGAAATTATATAGAATTAATAACTTTAATTTGCAAATATGATGACTTTTATCAACCCATCTAAGAACTGCAACTGTATTTTCTAAAATCTCTAATAGAATAAAACATTATAATGTTGTATCTATAAGAAATATTGTAATTTCAGAAATTAGAAATGAGGTAAAAGAAACGCCATTCGTTGCTATTATGCTGGATGAAACATCTGAAATATCTCACAAATCGCAATTATCGGTTGTTCTACGATAATTGCGATTTGTGAGATATTTCACCAGTGTGGAAAGAATTTTGTATTTTAAAGATGTTAGTGATAATAATTCAGATGAAGCTTTGTGTAGTGTTGTGCAGGAAACGATTTTGATTGCTCAAATGTACGATGGGGTGGCAGTCATAGCAAGAGCTTTGAATAGGATGCAAGAAAAGTAAAAGATATTTTCTCAGAAGATATGTCTGTGCATTGTTGCGCACATGTACTTAATGAAAGAAAATTTCCAAAATTAGTTACAACACGTTGGAATTATTCATCTCGTTTGGTAAATACCATAAAAAGCGAACGGCAAGGCCTTTCTGATTTATTTGAAATTTTTTGAGAATCCAGATGGCTGGGAAAACGATACAATTAATATTGCAAAGAGTTATCACATGTTTTTTGAAGAATTTAATTGTAATTTTCATCTAATATTTTTGCCAAAGTGTTTAGTTAGACTGATGTTCTACTTGATATTTTGGAAAAAACTAACTTAGATATAGCATATTCTAGTCAAAAAGTAGAAGAAGTAAAAGATCCAATTCAAAATATGCGAACTTCTGTTGCATTTGAAGTTTATGAAGAGACTATTTCTGTACTGGGTCCCCCAAATTTAAAACAACGTCGTGTGTAAATTTACAAAGCTCAAGTGTAGACCGACAATTTAAAAATTTATTTTATGAAATAATGGACAATATTTATAGTCAGTTAGATGTCCGTTTAAAAAAGTTAAATTCGCTCAAATTTTTTGAGCTTTTGAATTTTAGATTTTTTTAAGAAATATCAAAGTAAATTTCCGGACGATTGCCTTAATTCGTTAAAGAACGCTTATGCAAAACATTTCGATTTTGTAAAGCTAACCAATGAATTATGTGTTTTTTATCGTAGTGTGTCATGCCATTAAATGAATTTATCGAAACTTATTTAGCATATAATGCTGAATGATTTCACAGGTGCACTAAGTAAATAAATTAGCACATTTAATTTATACAATCCCATTTTCAACTGCTTCCGTGGAAAGATCATTTTCAGCATTGAAAAGAGTAAAAACTTATGCACGCAATACAATAGGTCAGGATAGATTAAATAATTTATCTCTAATAACAATAGAAAAAGAAATGTTACTCTTATTACAGTTAAAATCAGAGTTTTTTGATCATGTAATTGATGATTTTGTTAGCAATACGGATAGCGAGAATGACAAACATATTTAAATATTAATACTATTATACTTTTGTAATTTTCACACATTATTTTTTATATTAACAATATTATTGAAAAGCTCTGTGACGTTTTTCATCTAAAGGGAAGGAATGTTTGGCCGAATATTTGACGAATTATTAAAAAAACTGATGTTTGACATCTCGTTAATTTATCTCATTCAAACACCTTATGTATTTAAAATATCAAAATTGAATATTAAATTCTTATTAAATATGTTTTATAGATAAAATATATCCTCTACTTTCAGATGTACTTTTCAATTCATTTGGTGAAGTGAATTATTATGTACGTATATTTCAATACAATTTATAATAATTTATATTCTTCTTAATTTAAGATAAATTGAAAAGCATACTGCCTTAATAGATATACTCTAGTAATTTACTCTTGGTAAGTTTTTAGTTAAATTAAATATATAGTCCCTTTTAGTTGGATCAGTTGATAAGGATTTTTATGATCATTTTTTTTTTGATATATGAATATAAATTCATTTAGAAATAATAAGCAATCACCCTCACTCAATATTAATGCATAAATATTTTTATCTTTTTAAAAGCAACATCATCACATTTAGCATATTAATGAGTGTTGGCTTTATAATTTAGTTTTTTAAGTTTTTATTTTTAAAAATTTTCAATTTTTATTCTTAACCTGTAAAACAATGTGTATGCTTGAAACAACTGCTTAGTTAAAAGATTTTTAATATTTTTCTTTAAACCATCATAATTATTTTTAGTATAGATGCATGTAAATTTAAAATTTTGTCAAGCATTATATGTAATAATATAAAGTTTAAATATATCGAATGTAAACAATGTGTGTATGTGTGAAAATTGGTTTCAAACTTATACAAATATTTTTCAAGTTTAAAAAATAATTTAATACAATTTAAAATGATTCATTGCCTTTGAAGTCAAGTTCCATTATTATTTTAGTATATAATAATACAAATACAAAATTAATTAATTAATTAACTTTAAGCATTATGAATTTATTTTCTATTCTTCCTTCTCACTTTAATTATAAATCATAAAATCGTGTCATATGAAATTTTTTCTCTTTTAACAATATCTAACTAAATATAAAAAGCAAAAGTGTGTAAACACCATTTTTTAATTAAAATCTAATTTAAATTTATCATATAGTATTTAAATTACTTTGTCAACATTGATTTCAAATGAAAAAGATATAAAACTGAAATTCACACTTTACAATTGTGGGATGCGAAAGAAAATCGATTTTAGTCCTGAAGAATATCTTCAGTGAAAGTGAATATGAAATATCGTGTGTTTAACTACATGATTCCCCAAAGTTTTAAAAGCCTTTGAGACTCAGAAGTCGATCATTTTCTCTGTCTGTGGACTTCCATGCATATCGATTTAGAACATTACGTCTTGATAGAACCTATTCAGCTATCAAATGTTTTTCTCGGAAATGGTGAAATTTTCTCTTAAGAAAAGTATTTTCAGTCTGCACGCGAGAGTCTTAGAGTCACGCGAGGAATCAAATTCTGCTTTCTTTTCTCTAATCTTGATAAATGTCTTTTATGAAGCTTGAAAAACTTTCCGAAAGCATCATTTCAGCAATTCGGTTCTTAATTATAGGAGCATTTTCTGGTAAGGAATTTTTACTGATAAGTATATATGATTTATTGTTTTAGTGAATTTTTATTTTTGATTGGGTTGAGAAAGATTTATAAAGCCAAAAGTGTGATTATTTTCAGAGTTAATGCTTATATATTTCTTCCATATATGAAGTGTATTGATTTTTTAGAAAATTATATTATTTATCTGCCCATATCCATCAATCTACATATTTTTATTTACATAGATAATTGATTCATGAAAAAAGAACTTTAAGATTCATTACTGTAATGTATAAAAAAGTTACTGCAATTGTTACTTTAAAATATAAAAAAAATCACTGACTATTTGCTGAAATAAAAAGTTGTAATAATCACATTTATATGTAATCTTATAAAATTCATGTTTAATACCAGTTGCGATTAGGAATATATTGCCATAACACTTTTTTAAGCTTGTATATAAGATCATGTAGAATTAGTAGCAAAAAAATTATGTTAAACAAGAAAAATCCAAATATCTTTCCGTGTACAATTCAATAAATCAGTATTTTATATGTGATAATATTTTATTTCTTCGTTTGATCATAAATTTAGGAAATTTAAAAAATACTGAAAAAGATCACAACTTTCTAATAAAACTCTTTATAATACTTCACGAGGTGTTTTGAAAGATAGTTTATTCATGGTAAGCTGATTTTGAAAAAAGTAGCATATTTATTATTAAGCTTTTTCTAAAATATAATTAATTTGTAAATTAACAAAACGATTTAATTTATGAGTAATTCGTAACATCATGCATTCCTTGTATATTTTACAGAACTTGATTTTTCTAAAATCAGTTATATTTAGATAAAAATCACAATTTTTAAAGCCAATGTTCGGGAAATGAAAATACCAAATTTATCTTGAGAAACAATTGTTTGGTTTCGGTATAAAATATCTTAGCAGTAATTATTTTTAAAAAATTTTAAAAATGGAAGCATGCGAGGTTTGTCCGGAAAATACGTATAAAAGTCGAATAATAACTTTATTTTACAATTTGCAGTCACCACCAGGTGGCACTACTGTTGTAACCAATCCCATCAACGCTCAGTTCGAGTCAGACCGCTCTGCGCTTAACAGGAGTGTGCGGCTGCTTGTTGAAAGTTACTTTTTTTCACCTGCCGTCGGCATGAAGTTCTTTCTGATTGAGGAACGCGCATCCACATCAAGTTTCTTGCAAAGCTGGGCAAGAATGGCCGTGAGAATGGCCAAAAGAGGACAAGTGGATCCTTCATCACGATAATGCGCCTGCTCACACGTCGTTCGTTGTGCGTGAGTTTTTGGCCCGAAGCTCAATCACCGTGACAGAGCACCCGCCTTATTCACCCGATTTTGCCCCTTCTTCTTGTTCCCGAAATGCAAAATGGTGCTTCGGGGGCGGCACTTGGGAGATGTGGAAGGCATCAAGGCAGAAACGACACGACAACTGAACAGCATCACAACTGAAGACTTTCAGCAATGTTATCAACAGTGGAAACGGCGTTGGCAGAAGTCTATCTCGTCTCAGGGTGAGTACTTTGAAGGAGAACATATTGTAATACCTGAATAAATGTAAAATAAAATTATTAAACTTTATACGTATTTTCCGGACAAACCTCGTAAAATAAATTTTATTGAACTGAAAAGCATGAGCATTGCTATCAAATTTAAAGGATAGCATTTTAAAAAATACTTCTCGATTTCATATAAAATTCATGTATGTAAATTATAACAACTGCTTTTCAGAAAATTTAAATTCCTCATTATTTGGGATAATGCTGATGCAAATAATGAAGTCGATACATTGTCAAAATACACCAAACTTTTAAGGAAAAATTTAGTAAAAAATGCAAATAATATCAAAATTTCTAAATCAAGTTAATTTAACGTTAAATTACCACTAAAAATTACTTGTAATAATTTATACAATAATTAGATTATGGCAAGGGATACTATTTGGATTCTATCAAAAAATCTTAATATGTAATTTTCAAATCTTTAACTAAAAGTTCAAGTATAATTCTCTTCTATGAAATTATGTCCATCATAAATCATAGGTTGTTATATTTAAGATGCTGTGATAATTTTACTATTTTCATACTATATTATTTCCTTTTTGAATGAAAAATTTAAACTTTAAATGTTGAATTTAAACTGACCAGAGCACTGCCCAGAAAAGTAAACAAAGATTCATCTAAAAATTATATGAGGAAAACTGTAGGCTACATGTGACTAAAATATGAACTGAACAACAATATGAACTGAAAACTACATGAAAATATAAACATGAGAGCAATGATCAAAGAGAATATTAAAAATAGAACATGATATTATAATGATTTCAACGACGCAAGATGGGACTGTGGAGGTAGCAAAAGCTAGTTTAAAAAGAGAAGAGAAAAAAGAGAGCAAGCAATCCGGCAGGATTCTAAAAAAGATGATGTAGAACTGGCCTGTTGAAAATGTAATTCTGTGTTTTCACTTATAAAATGTTCATGTAATTTTACAGGATGACAACTTTATACTGTTGACAAAATTGTTCTGCTTTTGATTGGTTTAATTCATCACCATCACTTTTTAAAATAATTTCATTTGCTTAAGAGATCTTAATGTTAGTAAAACAAATTGGTAGTTTTCATTTCCTTGTTTGAAATAATATGCCAAACCAACAACGACAAATAATTGCTTTATTTGAGGCTGGATTAAAGCAAATTCCGTTTGCCAGAAAGCTGAATATCCACAGACAAACGGTACCAAGTACTATAAAACGATTCTTGGAGCTTGGCCATGACGGTGATAGATCCCGAAAAAAAAACTGTAAATACCAACGAAATTTGCAAAATTTTCAAGAAAGTAATTGACCAAAATCCAAGGAATTCAATGAGAAAAATAGCTAAAGAAATAGGGGTTGATAGAAAATCAGTTAGACAAATTGCAAAAGAAGTACTTGGACTTAGGCCATATAAACTTCAAAAAGTATAGAAATTAACTATTAACTGACCAAAATTTGCGTACATGGTTGCAAAGATGTCGAATACTCCTTCGAAAGTCCGCAAAAAGCACACATGGAAGCACTTCATCTTCACGGACGAAAAACTTTCCACAATTGAACAATCCTATAATCAACAAAATGACCATTACTGGTCATCTGATCATCCTGGAATTTCCACAAGAGTAGAACGTCGGCAAAAACCTCAGTCAGTTACGGTTAGGGAAGCATTTTTGAATCTGGAAAAACTCCTAGGGTTTTCATAGATCAAGGCGTCAAAATGAACAAGACCATGTACTGCAATGAAATTTTGCAGTCGGTTTTACTTCATTGAGCCCAAAAACATTTTGAAAACAGGATCTGGACAGTTTAACAAGATTCTGCCTCTTTTCATAGAGCAATAGCAACGCAAGGCTGGTTTCAAGCAAATCTTTCCGATTTCATACCTGTGGGAATGTGGCCCCCCTATTCACTTGACTTAAACCCAATGTGCTTTAGTTTTTGGTCTATTCTGCAATCAAGAGTATGCTCTAAGTCACATCGAAGTTTGGAATGCCTAAAAGCTACTCTTAAGAAGGAATAGGCTAAATTAACGCCTGATGATCTGCGACCCATTGCAGATAATTTTACGTGATGTTTAAGGCTCTGTATCGATGTCCAAGGGGGCCATTTTGAAAATACTTAAATATGTTGTATCTAAGTAACAAATGACTTAAGTAAAGTTAGTTTTTTTAAATAAATTCCATGTTTTTAGTTTAATACAATATGTTTTGTCAACAGGATAAAGTTATCACCCTGTTGTGTTGTTTTTACTTATGACACTTGGACAAGCCAAACTCGCTATGCCTTGGCTATGCGAATTTAAGTCAATAGGGTGCGTCTTTCGTTTAATCAGAGCACACGAAGGTGAAAATACGTCTTTGCTCTTTTTGAATCCTCCTATACATAGCACCAACAGAGGATCCACTCCCTCAAATTTGGCATTGATCTGAAGGGGGAGGAAATTTTCTACAGATCATTGCACCAACTGGACAAACCCTCATTGGGTTAGGTACAGGGGTTCTTGCTGGTGTTTACTTTACTTTACAGACCATTGCACCCATGGTAACTGCTCAACGACCGACCACAGGACTTTCGATTCCATGGATTTAACGAGCACGTATATCGCATGTACTCGGTTGGTCTTTGGTGGCATAGGGAATCGAACCCCACCCATGTCACCTTGTCATGTTGTGTTATGTTTAATCATAGAAGGTAATATATATTTGATTGCTAATATGTCGCATCATAAATTCAAGGCACATATTTAATTCAGCGTCTTAACAATATCCTAAAAAATATTCAGTTTCTCAAATTGGCAAAATATGTTTATGAAATCTTCACAAAATTTCCATTAATAAATAAAAAATTCATTTCACATTATTCATAAAAGTAGAATAAAACAGATAAATGCTAGAATAAACAAACCCCTGTTTATGCAAATTTCTCATTTGTGTGGCAAAGATTAAAAATGCTATCAAGAGCTAGTCAATGAACTTTTCAGATTGACAAGTATCGAAGCATGGTTCACAAAGAGCATGTTGATAATTAGACTGATGACGAATCTGACTTAGGTATAATGCAGTGATTATAGCAATCTAGCACGTTAAATTTATAAGGAAGATAGATCCCATGAAGATGTTATTCACAATATGCTATTTTTCTAATAATGGCCAACAATAAAGAAAAACTAGATTGGTTTAAGAAGCCAGGTTTGACATAGAACAATAACATGCTGCTTAGACACTGTAAATAGGATAATGCGTAAAGCAAATATTTGTCTTACGTTTCTCCACCAACAACAAACGTTGCAGTTGCAAAACATACGAGTGGTTAAAGATCAACTGTTTTTAGTGAAAAGAAGTGGGGAATTTTTTTTACATATAAAATAAAGATAACAACTTCCATTTGTAGATACTACAATTTCTTGTTATCAAATATGCGTTCTTGTATTTATTATTCGGTTCCTTTATGCTGGTATTTTTGGAATTAACTCAAATAAAATTATTTTTGATGTAATATGAAATTCCCGGTACATTAGAGAACACTTTGTTCCATAACATTCTGGGTGTACCTAAAGTTTGTCAAAACTATAAAGTTCTATGAAAAGAAAGAAAAATGATGATTAAAGTATGTGGTTTGCAAGTTTAGGATCACAAAAAAAGTCAAAGAAGCATCTAATAAAATCCGAATTCAGCTGATATTTCATTGTTAGACTATTCTTATTTGAGTAATCATATCTGAAACCAGACAAGAAAATATTAATAATAATTGATTAGTTCTATCTCAGCTTTTTGAGAAAAAATTGAATTAATAAAAAAAATCGAAAAGGCATGTTATCTGAAATCAGATTGATAAGAACTGACTCATCGTCATATTATTCCAATCCAGTAAAATGAATCCTGTTGCAAAATAGAACTTTTTTTAAAGAAAAAATAAGCAGAGCCGAGGTTGCAAGCTTGTATGGCCTCCCCAATCACATGACCTCAAGTCGGCCAATTTTGTGGTGCGCGTGGATTTATTTAAAAACAACTGTGTATCCCTTCAATATTGGGTGGATATAACTATTCTAATTGTCGTGATTGTCATTTTCCTGTAATTCATTCCAAAATGCTGAACTATTCTAATTGTCGTGATTGTCATTTTCCTGTAATTCATTCCAAAATGCTGAACTATTCTAATTGTCGTGATTGTCATTTTCCTGTAATTCATTCCAAAATGCTGAACTATTCTAATTGTCGTGATTGTCATTTTCCTGTAATTCATTCCAAAATGCTGAACTATTCTAATTGTCGTGATTCTCATTTTCCTGTAATTCATTCCAAAATGCTGAACTATTTTAATTGTCGTGATTGTCATTTTCCTGTAATTCATTCCAAAACGCTGAGCGTTGTTATATCGAGCTCGGTAAATATTCTTAATATTGTAAAATGTGATGGATGTCTTGTTGAATACTTGTTGTTGCATTGAAAAATGAATGAAATGTATTGTTTTTGTATTTATTTTATTTCTGGTCGCATGCGCCTTATCTTCGGGAATTTTATAATTTTTCCATCGAAATAAAATCACATTTTTTGAGAACATTATCTTGCAAACCACACATTTTTCATAAATTTTTAAGGTTTTTACAAACTTTTTTAGGTCACATGGTATTTTCCCTCATGCTGCTTACCTCCGATTAATCCTCCGAATTTTTTTTCACTAAACTTGAGTACAAAAATGAAACATCATACTTAAATTAAATGTAAATATTCTTTGATACAAAATCATTTGTAATTAAATATGTGAAACCAAGTCATTGCTCGTAGATTTTTTTACATAAATAGCTTACTATAAAATTATTCTAACATATTAAATGCTCATTAAAATTATTTATCTTACTTTTTAACAAGTTTTATTAAATTCTCAAATATTGTTATATATTCAATATATTCGTAAGAAATTTTTAACTACTTAAATGTATGAGAATAATTTTGTATTTCAAAACTAATAATCTTATTTTAATTTGATAACACAAGTAAGGACAAAAAAAGTAAAGAACAAAATATTTAACATATAATAAGCATTACAGAAGAAAGATGAGAAGAGAAGGAAAAAAACGAATTGAAAGAAGATTGTAGGAGAACTTCCTATAAATGATAATTTTTTTCAGAATAAATTTATTTTATATCTACATAGAATCATTAAATTCTCAATACAAGGCATATATTTGAAAAGGCAAATTGTTTGACAAATATTTTAAACACAATGAAGACAAATTTTGGTAATTCGAGTTACCTTATTATATATAGAAACAAAAAATTTTATTCATAAATCCAGAAAGAAATTGCATAAAATGATTGAAAAATATTTTTGCTTAAAAGGAATAAAAACTCCTTTCTTAGCACACATTTTATCATCAAGAATAAAATTCATGACTTATTTGAAAACTTTGTTGAAAAATACTTATCGGTTTTATATCTCTTTACGTGCATTTATGAGTAAAGGGATTGCTAGTATATATACTCATGAAAAATATATCCATATAAAACATTTTTGCCCATATATATATCACTTTCTTTGAAATATGCGCATGAAAAAACATTGTATTGACCTTAGTTTCAAAAAAAGTCGACAAAGATTTTCTGATGAAATGTATTGCAAAACTTACAGTTTCAGAAAAAGAAGAAAAATTCCATTGATTTTTCATCTTTCCCTAAAGCAGTTGCATTTTCACTGTAATTTGAAGCATTCCTTGTAATTTTAAATATTAAAAATTGAAATCAAAAAAAGAAAAAATATGTAATTTTTTCTTCTCAATACAATATATTTTTATTTTTACATAAAATATAATGTAATGTGTAATAGTATTTGTACAAGTTTTATTTTCACAATATATTTACATTCACAACAAATGTCTCTAGTTAGAGATTTATTATAAGTCGTTATTCTCGTGGATATTATATTTTACCATTCACTGTTTCAATTGGATAGTGTGAATTTTTAAAACTTTAGGAATTATTCAAACATACAAAAAGCAGTTTTGAAGTGATTTTATTGTGTTTGCCAGATATATTAAAAATCGAATGCTTAAAACATATAATATTATTTTATTAATCAAGCAAGAAACATAAAAATGTAACATAATTATATTGGATAATCATTTAAATATTTCCTTATTC
Organism: Latrodectus hesperus; assembly: GCA_037975125.1. NCBI lineage: Eukaryota > Metazoa > Arthropoda > Arachnida > Araneae > Theridiidae > Latrodectus > Latrodectus hesperus. The sequence continues at coordinate 8,628 of JAJQOW010001847.1, read as the reverse complement.
TTTTCGTGTATTAAGCTACTGTAGTGTTTTTAAATAAAAAAGGAAATTCATCTTATTTGTTTGGAACTGCAGCTTATATTAAAATAAATACATTATTCATGACTGTGTTTTGTAACAACTTTCATAAATTTAATATAAAAATATTTTCATATATTAATAATTTATTAAATTATTTTATACTCAAAGATATATTAAATTAGATAAATATTTTTAAAAAAGATGATTTACGGCTCTCAATACGCAAAAAGCATAATAAATAAAATATAAGCTGTTTAATTTTCTTTTATTATATTATAAAAGAATAAGCATAAGAGGAATAAAAAGTATGAGCATGTCTATAGTTAAAATAACGTATGGAATTCATTAAAGGAATTATTAAAAGTTTTTTTTCTGTTAGACATTTTATTTAAAGAGAAGGAATAACCATATGCAAATCTAAAAGATTCTAATTTTCCTGTTATGCCTCAGAAATAAGAGCTTTTGGTAAGTGCATTTGGTAAATGTAACGACAAAATTAAATTTTTAATATCTTTCCTTTAGATTCATTTATGTTGAGGGATGGTGCTTAATCATGTTAAGCCATTTAATTCTTTTCTTACAAGTGTAGAAGCTTAAAATAATATTAGTATACATTTTTTTAGATAATTTTTATGTCATTATGGCTTAGATTATTATTTATAGGAAAGTTTCTCTTCCCATAAGCCTAATTATAGGAAAATCTCGAAGAAGAAACTTATGTTTAATTGGCCACTATATTAATTATTTGAATTAGTTTTATTATTGATTATTTTCGCATCAATATTATTAAAGTACAGGGTGATTTTTTTAAAGAAAAAGTGTTTGGAGCTAACTGTAGTGCGGTCTAATAGCTGAAATTGTTAAAAACTTGGTATTCAAACTAATCAAAATATGGGGGGAAAAGATTCCGTAAAAAAAATTTAGTTCAAAACATCGCCACAAGGGCATTTTGTGGCACTTTACAATGTATAAAATGTGATTAAAGAAAAATACTAACACAGACAATCCTACAGTTAAACTATTAATGTTTAATTACTACATTAACTCTCCTGGTGAGGAATTATTAGACCACATTCAATGTGAGCACCGTTCTCAGAAATAACGCAATGCATTCTGTGTGTGCACAACGTTCTCTACAGTCCTACGTAACATCTTGCGAAGAATATTCCACGCTGTCTTTGTTATATTGTCCTTCAGAATAGACCAATTTGATACTCCACCAACATAAACTTGAGATTTCAAATAATCCCAGAGTCAAAAATTGCATGAGAATCACTTTATGTGATTGAGCAAATGTACAGATCTGAACAAGAGCATTGTTGAGATTAGTCTCAATTTTTCCAGCGTCAGAATCAGAAGACCCCAAAGGACAATATCATTGGCAAATAATCGCATATTACTGTATTTATTGACTACATCTTCAAGCCCAATAACATAAAATGAGAACAGTGTCGGCCTTAGAACCAATCCCTGCGGTAGGTCATGACTTAGTCCGAGTGGACCCGACATAGTGTTTTTACATTTTCCTCGTATAGATCTATTCTGTAAGAAGCCTGATATCCAAGGCAGAAATCTACCCCGAATACCAAAAACGCCATAAAGTTTAGTAATTAATTTTTGTCTCCAGACTCAGTCAAAAGCCCTGGAGATGTCCAAAAGGGCAGCAGCAGATTTATTAGTAGACTTAAGGTTCTAGAAATCCCTGACATTCTGACAGAAAAATAATATCTGATCAATAGTGCTATGACCTCTTCTAAATCCATATTGCTCCCTAGGGGGAAAGCCATTTGTGGACAAATAAAAATTTAATTTGGCCAAAATAAATCTCTCCAAGAGCTTACAAAAAATGGGTGTCAAAGAGATAGGCCTGTAGTTCTCTACGGAGCTAGCATCCTTTCCAGGTTTTTCAACTGGAATGATAATGGCCTTTTACCACTCTCAAACAGGTGACCAATTCCCCATGAAAGATTAATTTGATACCTCGTAACCTACATTTATTTGGTACTATGTGATGACGATCGGGTGGGATAGATTTTCTTATTGATTTACAATTTTCTTCTTTGTCTTTGTCTAGAAATCATTGAAGCCATGTGTGGCGAGAACTTATTCACGCATTACTCGGTTCCATCGCTGCCTATAACTCTCCCCCCCTCTTTTTCATTGTAGCCGCTTTCTAGATTTTTCCTTCCTTTCTACAGCTGCCAGCTGCTTTCAGCTACCTGAGGATGAACAACCTCGCCCCCTTACCATCTCTTCCTCATTTTTATTGCTTTATGAAAATGTAGGTATTTTCATAAAGCAATAAAAATGAGTGGGTATTAATATAATATCTTATAATGCACATATATTTCAGGAAAACTTCATCAATTTCATGAATTGCTTATAATTTACAAAATTTTTCCTCATTAGACGGTTAACCATTTTAGAATTCTCTTAAAACAGAAATCGCTTAAATCTTAATTGAATTAATTAATAAAAGTAATTAAAAAATAAAAATTTTTACAATAAAACAATTTAATTTTAATAAAAAAATTACATTTGACTCAACTTTGTGGTGCACTTTTAACCATTCAAAACATTCCACAAATACTTTTTCAAATATGGTACTTTTACATTTATTTATCTATCGATACAAAATTCCTTATCTTTTTCAAAATGTTCACCTCACTCATGAGATTCAAGATAACCTAAAGAAAACTTGGAAAAAGTTTTTGTACCCAAAAGTAGCATGCTCTATATCTGAAACAGAAGAAGGTCATCATACTAAGAGATTCTATAGATGATCTAGAATTCTCGTGGAATCCAATGTCCTTTCATGGGGGGGGGCATCATAAATAGAAAAAGGCCCATCTCATGTACAAACCCATCACATGCTCTAATTTATAAATGCAGCTTTAGTGCATGAATTTAATTAATCAGTAAAACATTACAATACTGTAATTTAATAATGCAATTTTCATGCAAATCAAAAAATAGTGAGAAAATTAAAAATAAATGCAGCAATATGCCTTACCATCATTGGTCTTATATATGAAATATTAATGATTTGAAAGTTCCTCTATATTAAAAAATAATATAATATATTTCTATTTTTAATCAAATTCTTAAAGATTTAGGAAATTATAATGTAATATTACATTTTTAATCGATTTAAGTAACTGTTTGCGAAAGTAATATTTGCAGTTTGTATTATTGCATATAAAAATATCTTTTATAATATATAAATTAATCATTATCTTCTCAAGATGGTAAGGAAATACATTTTGTTGTCAGTAACTATTTTATATATAATCATCTTGTACTGAATGTAATAGAATTTTTCTTGCGTTAAGAAAAGAAGAAAACTCAGACGCTTTATGTTGTTAGTAATTGATTTATTTCCTTTTCCTGTTCTGGATGTAATAGAAATTTTCCTTATTCTATTATTTCTGACACTATTAGATATTAAAAGAATTTTCATTTTGCAACTAAATTTCATTTCCTTCAAAAATATTTCACTTAAATTAGAAATACTTTAAAATGCTAGTGTTCTTTAGTATTTTTAAATATGGAGCAATTTAAATATTCTTCATAGATTTCTGTTTTGAATAAAATTCTTCAAAACATTCTGTACAAATTTTCTGCTCATTAAGCATTAATCAAGGGAAAAAAACAAACCGAGATAAATGGAAAAATATTTCGAAAATTCATAACCAAATGTTACTTTTACATGTGAGATACGTGATTTTGAAGTGAAACTTATTAACAATGCTCTATTAAGCAGATGGTATATTTAAAACAGTTACTCATTTGATTTTCCTTGAGCTTTATTCGTAGTTTGATAATCAAAAATTACCCGACTGAGGGAAATTAATCAAGCAAGAAAAGTTAAGTGTGATTACTAAATTAAAGTAATTTATAACCATTTTTATTAAATTAGCGTTTTTCGCTGTTAAAATGGTAATGAGTTGCATATTGATTTTAATATCTCTAATATTGTATTTTTAAATGAGAATTTATCAATTACGATAAAAAAAAGCGAAAGAAAATAACTATATTAAAATCATGCAAAAAAAAGATCTTGAAATTTTATAATTTTACTATTTATTTTTCATTTGAACTTTTTTTAACAGAAATATAAATTTTAAAATCCTGAAGAGCAAAATTCCAATAATTGAGAAAGGAATTTTCATTTTAAGAAATTATATTAAAGCTTAACCACGTAAATATAAAAAATTGTAATTTCAAATCCATTATAACAGTCAAACAGTTATTAAATAAAATATCATTTAATATTTTCATTTTCTGTTAGCATAATTCATTTTTCGGTGGGAAACAAACGAATTAAGAAATTTAATTAGATACAGAACTGAAAAATTCACAAATATTTTCTATTTATTTGGAAATGTAATAAAGCGTTCATTTTCTTAAACCTTATATTTAAAATATATAATATTTAATGAAAAATATTATTCACTAAAGCGAAAATCTCGTAATTTTCTAAGTAGTCATAGCTTTTTCCTATTTTTTTACATCAATTATGTAAAAACTGAATAACAAAAAATTATTCATATTCATGTCGAAAATAAGCTTATATAATTAACGTAACTTCATTACTTAAATAAATTTTTCAGAAGTTTGGCTTACTCATTATGTTATTTTTGTACTCGAAGAAAAACAAATGGTTAAATGATATTCAAACCCATTTGAATTTTTTCTAGAAAAATTGCAAAATAATGCAGTCACTAAGAAATTTTTGTTGTAAGTGGCATTATCAGACTCCTGAAAAATAAATTACAAAATACTAAAATTTAACCTTAATTACCTTCAGAGTATAGCATTTTTATCTCATGTTTTCAAAACGTTTTTATGTGCATGCATATTATTGCATGAAACATCACTTTTTTTATTTAAAATGCAATTTAAGAAGAGTTTAATTAAAATATCTTACTGCCTATATGTTCTACATTATGTTTTTGCATTACAAGTATACTTATCGTAATAATCTAATGCAATTACCGTGATATTTTTCATAATTTCATTAATAGAAGTTATTACAATTATTTCACTATTATAAATTTGTGAAAATTGGAAAAATGAGTTTATTCTCAATTAAATATTCATTAATTTGTGAATGATTCTGATAATCTGTGATTTATCTGTTTTTCTGTGATAATCTGTGATTATTTGAAAAAACAGATAAATCTAATGATTTATCTGTTTTTTCATCGAATCTGATATGAGGAATCGATTATCTGATTTTCAATGATCAGAAACGCATTTTTTAAAGAAATAAATCAGTTCTTGTTTTTATCTATAAAATTTTATGGTATTTTCATCAAAAAAATATATAAACTAAATATTTACATCCATTGATTAAAATCACTCTTAATAAATGTTTCCATAATTAATAGTCAAAATATTCATTTTAAACAAATTATTTTACATATTTTATTAAAAAATCTCAAGTTTTTTTTTTAAAGTTAAAAGGATTTTAATGAGGTTTTTAAAACTGAATTAGTTTTTAAAATTTTATACTTTTTAGATGCTAATAATTAAAAAAGTGATTGTTCGAAGTGCATTTTTATTTTTTTTGCTTTTAATCATGACGCAATAAATCATGATTTAACACACACACAACACAGACTCATAACAAAATTAATTATTTACCTTTACCGTCGCTTAAGCATATGCAAATATCTGTTGAGATGATTTTTAATTAATTTTCTTTGAATTTTTTTCTTTTTTAAAATAGCAGAATGTGAGTTAAAATTAAATATTTCCACTGGTGGAGTTTTAATTTCGTGGTAGAATATAACTAGACTGTAATGAAAGGTTATATTTACTTGCTGCAAGCAACAATTTGTTTCAGGTTTTTTTCTTTCTTTTTCTTGTTATTCATAGTGTTGGTTAATTTAACCTTTTATATGACATATCTCTTAAATGGCATGAACTTATATATACCTGAAGGTATTTTGTGGAGATACAAAAATTAAAGCTAATGTTAATAAAAGTTTTAAAAATTTTAATTTAACTAATTTTAATGGCTGTTGATTACAATTTTGTGACTCATACTTAAGTACTAGAAATTTTAATATATTTGAAAAATACAATTTGAATTAACTTATTTTTTGATGTACAAGCTTATGATGTCATATTTTGTGTGCCTGAAACCTATATTTAAGGAAGATTTTATATGATAAATATTAATTTTTTATCTTATGATTTGTGTGTTATGCCTGTTTAATATCTCCAATCAGATTCAAAATATATGCTTATTATTTTTTATACAGAGTAATAAAGTTGTTACACATTTTAAAGTGCAATTCAAAAAATCTAAATTTTTATTTGTTAAGAAATAATAGCAATTATTAAAATGAAAATAATTACTAATAAAATTTTTTATGGGAATTTTAGTTACATTTAGAATTGATATTAACTTTGGATTAGAAGCATACAATTGACTTTTAGTAAAAATTTTAAAGCAAAAATCAGTTAAAGCTTTCCGATTTATTTTTAAAAAGAGTTAAAAAAAGGCACAACACGAGTTAACATTAAAATTATCCTATTAAAATTGGAACCCTAACATGCTAGCACAAAGTGTCAAATGTTTTTATTTCTTTGTATTTTTAGTTTAATTGTATAAAAAAGTTATATTTTAAAAATTAAACTTAAAATTATTAAAAATGGTTTGTAATGGTCAAGAATATAATAACAAATTATTAAAATGACAAAAACAAGCAAACAATATAAAAATGATAAAAAAAAAAAGCAGAAATAGTATTTTTTAAAAAGCTATTATGAGCGTTATTAATTCGAAACGGATTTTCAAGCAATAAATCTTATAAAATTAAGTAAGTGAAAAGTAGCCGTATCATAAACTTGATACATAAGCCAGTTTGAGCAACATTAATATACACTCGCTTCCAAAAGTCAAACACGGAGAGGAAAATGCTAATTTCCGAAAGCCAATCAGAATTGAAGAGGATGCAAATCGCTGAAGAGGTAGATGGAAATATGCTAATATGTTAGGTAACGGCCAATTGCGCTTTCATGTCAAGAAATATGCAAAAAGTGCAGTCTTATAAGATACCAGCTTTATAAAGGCCTACAGAAGTTGATTGTAAGTACTGTTAGGTGTTTAAAACTTTCATACAATCTGTTTTCAAGATATACGTGTTTCAATGCCTTCCAGAAGATGAATGGAAGATTCTGAGCGCTGGCGTGCCGTGGGGCGCACTGAAGCAGGAAAGTCGATCTCAGATGTTGCTCTTTTCTTCAGCGTTCATCGTTCTGTAATTTCACGTTTATGGAAACAATTCCAAACCACACACACAGTTGTCCGAAGACCCGTAGCCGGTCGCCCAAGGGTTACAAGCCCTGCGGAAGATCGATATATAACGATTTTAGCCAAGCGGAATCGCAGAGTGACTTCCACGCATATGACATCTATCGTTACAGCGTCCATTGGTAAGGTGATAACTGCGGCTACTGTATGCCGAAGCTTACATGTGAGAGGACTGTACTCCCGGATACCTCGAGTTGGTGTTTGTCTATCCGTCCAGTCAAGAAGGGCATGATTAAAGTGGTGCCGGGAACATGTCAATTGGACTTTGTCGACTGGACCAATGCCATGTTTACTGATGAATCAAGCTTTTCTCTGGAGCCACATGACAAGCGTATAAGGATATGACGTGAACAAGGAACACACAAACATCACGAACATCACGCATTCCGAGACGGAAGCATTATGGTGTGGGCAGGGATTTCCTTAGGATACTGCACTGACCTGCACATCCTTAGACGGGGCTCTGTGATGACTGTCCGGCATCGAGATGAAGGCCTAGAACCCATTGTATGCTGCAGCAGTTGGCCCTACTTTTGTTTTAATGGACGATAATGCACATCCCCATAGAGCTAACATCGTCAATAACTAGAGAGTGAAGATATTAAGCGTATGGCGTGGCCAGCATATTCACTTGACCTTAATCCCATTGAAACTCCTTGGGATACTCTCGGCCGTGCTGTATCTTTACGTTTCCCACCTCCAGCCACTCTTATTGAACTGAGAACTACTCTACAAGAAGAATAGCTATTGCTTAATTTTGCGGTGATTGACCACCTAGTTGAAAGCATGGTCACAAGTTGTAAACTTTGTATACACATGAGGGGGGATTACATACCCTATTAATGTCATTTTTCTCATTTTATGCTGTTTATTTTCACTTTATACATAATTCTGTTTAAATTTCCATATGTGATTATCTGATAACTTGCAAAAATTTAATATTGTTTTCATTTCTGAATATAATTATTGATTTTATTTTTTGCATAAATATATATGCTACTTTCCTGCCGAATTTTGTGTCAATCGAAGCAGTATTTGTTGATTTTTTTGCATTTTACATCTTCGTGCTTAACTTTTGGAAGTGAGTGTAGTTGGAGCTAATAAAATGCAATATCCTAGTAAAATATTATAAGAAAATAACACTTCTGAAATTCTTATGTACATTTCTTCCAATATTATAGGTTATAGAATTTTTTTAACTCTTTAATCATTCTTTTAAAATATTGTTCAACGTGTTTCTTTCCCGTATTATTTAGTTTTTTAGGGAAAATAGTACATCACAA
>JAJQOW010001846.1:0-31767 GCA_037975125.1 Latrodectus hesperus | reverse complement strand
CTGTTTTTAAGGTTTCAACAATTGTGGCATTGCAAATACAAAATATAAGTAAATTTTAGCAGATAAAAACTTTTGTGGAAAGGACAGATTTATTATTTAATTCATTCAAAAACAAACAAAAAGTAATTTTCGCAATTAAATCGTTGGTTTTTACTAGCAAAAAACTGATTAAGGTGGTTAAAATGAAATTACTTTCCGAACAACTCAATAGTTCTAAAATTAAATATAGAGAACGTACTATTAAAGCCATATACTTTAAATAAAGTAGCAGAGTTTTTTTTCCAATTAATTCCGTTACTTAAAATTTAAGAAAAAGCACATTGACTGGTTATTTGGTGTTTTCAACTGAAAACTATGCTAAGTGGGATGCGTTTGTGACTTGGTATTTTCATGTTTATATACTAAAATTAAACTCCAGAAATATATGAATTCATTTTAAGCAAGAAGTAAGATTAGAGATGAAAAAATGCAACCAATAAAAAATTTAATCATGTTATCTAATGAAATATATAATTATCAAAAATTAAGGTTTGTTAAATAATATTCCTTTATAATTTAAAATAAAATATAAACTATAGAATTTACGGAAATCATAGAGGCAGAGAATCTGGAAAATTGGTTTTTGGGATTAGAGTAGTGAACTGCATAGAAGCGTGTGGCATATAAAATGTTGCTCGTCAGTGGAAATGATTGAAATAGAGTTTTTGTAAGGTCCTGTAGCACTATTTTTGTCTATTTTATACTAACTGTCTATTTTTACAACCTTTATAATTGGAATAATCCAACCAGAGGCAGCTGAGTCTGTCGATTTTCGTGAGCTTGGCTTCCAATAGATAATGTTTACCTAACGTTTTGGAGAAAAATCGAGTTTAAATATAAAGAACTACAGCTATACTATTTTTAACACATTCACTACTTGCTTAGCTTTTCTTAGGATACTTTTTGAGTCACGCATCATAAGATTATCGTGAAGATAAGATAAAAACCAATCTAATTATTTATGGAGGATCTAAAAATTGAAGAAGCTTTCAATTCAGAGGGGAAAACCATTCATAAAAATTGAAAAAAAGTAAATGTAGTTATCAAAAATTATATTTTAAAATTCGAAAAGAAGAACTGTATTCGATGATTAACTTACAAAAAGTATGTACTACTGAACTCCAAAGGGATTCAGTAGAGGTGCTCTTTTAAAAGAATTAAAAAGCACATGCCGCTATTCTTGAAGTGAAGTGATTTCAGAAGGGTGTACATCATGGTATAATTAATTTTACAGAGAACTGAAATTAGCGTTTAAATTTAATTACTTATAAACATTATAGTCAAAAATTTGAAATATATATATCTTTTGTTTTTAGTAAACCAAAGTGCAACACATTCATATAATTTTCACTGTGTTCATTGAAGGCTTTTTCAATTCAATTCGCAAAATTTTGGCAACTAAAAAATAAAGTTGTATATAGTAAAAATTACTCAATTCGTTTTGAACATTAACAGTAACAGTTTTACGTTGCTTCTATTTCGATTTGAAACCATTGCTTATTTAAAATTATTTCTTTGCGCAATATAGCAAATTTATGTAAATAATGATTAGTAATTATTAGAATGCTTTTTATTTGTATAAAGCTTTTTTTTTCCCTGATTCCTTGAATATCAAATATTTTGTTTTAAATCTATTGGGCACACACATAAAAATTCCCAGATGCCATTTTTAAATCAGCATGTTGCATGTACATGACATAAAAGAATAAAATTTTCATGCGTGTTTTTTCCAATTCAATAATATTCCGTAACTTCCAGAATTCAGCTTATTGTTGGTAAGATGTGACTTTCAAACTATCAGTGTTTATTTCCGAATTATAAAACCGACATCTTAAGACTTGACATTAACTGTAAGCCGCAAAATCAAAGTTTGCAGGAATTTCGTCTCATTATCTCTACAAAAATAATTTTTGTTAAGATAAAAACATCGTAAAATAATCATTATAAAAGATGGTATAGTAATATTTTGGACTATAAGAAATTTTTTGGGTTACAAACAATTTTCCGTGATACATATATTATGACATAAAATATTTAGAAATGAATTTGAAACTATGTTTCTCTTTTAAAAACAATAAAGTAAAAACAGCTTCATCATTTCTTTAAATGGGTATTTTGCTTGAGAAAAAGCAGAAAATTTTTCTACACAAATAGAAACTGACAGCTTCATTATTAAGTCACCTTGAGAGTTTTCTTATAATTAAGTCATCTTTCTTAGATTGTAAGTAAAATTTTATGTTCTATAATATTTTCTAAAACTGCTTATTTTCTTAATTTCTTCATAAACTGAGTTGTGATTTTTTATGAATTTCAATTCTGCGTTTATATATAGATTGGCACAAATTGGGAAAGGAGAATCCACTTATTTATTTCTAAGAAATAGGTGGGTTTCTCGCATTCTGTTTAATTTTTCGTACAGAAATTGCTTTAATTAACAATACTTAAATTAACCAACAAATTAAAATAATTAGATCAATAATACATCTTAAGCAAATATCCATTAAGGAAAATAATAATCAATATAAATGTTGTTAAAAATTGTATCTTAATGTAAATAGATATTTTTCAATTTAATCATGTCTAAGTTGCAATAAATTTAAGTTAAAGAAATATTTTACTTGGTGGCTCTTCACTTGATATAGAATTTTAGATGGAATTTCTGTAATGTTTTGCATTCAAAAATAAAGTATTACGATGTAACAGTAAAAATAAGCTGAATTTAAAGTTAATTGCCATAAGATTTCAACAAGTTATATTTTGCATTTTGTTGGAAAAATAAGAACTCTTTCCTCGAAAATTAAGTGCTTTATATTAGTAAGTGCAAAAAAGAGAAATTTTATGAGGATTTATTTGGTAACAGATTAAAAATTCTTTATGTATTAAAAAAAATAGAGAAATTTTGATTTATTTATTAAAGTTTGTATACTAAACTAGTTTATATAATTATTTTTAGAACTGTAAACTAATACTGAAAAGTAGTTGAAACAAGTGTAATTTAATAACGCCAGAAATTTAAACCGGATTTGACGAATCTTTTAATTAAATTTATTCAATTAAATTAATTCACAGTAATATTTTTAATTTGAATATCGGCAGAAACAGAAAACCATAGCAAGACAAATTTATTCCACTTATATTAATTGAACAATTATAAATATTGTTCGAACAATGAACTTAAAAAGCAAGTTAACCTTATAAAAATTTATATGACTATGACTGATAAGTTAAATAAATTGAAGAATAGCATTAAATTTATGAAATAAATATGGAATCACAGAACAATTGAATGGATTTTATATATATTTGATGATTATGAACTATAAAAAAAGATTAAATTTATAAATAATTGTTGAATCATTGTTATATTTCATATTTCCCCAATACTAGGAAGTCTTCGATATTTATTAAAAACATTTTAAAGTTAATTCAGAATATTATAAATAAGGTTAAGAATAAAAAACATCAGTTTTTGTCTTAATACAACATGAAGATATTGATAGAAAACACTGAATGTTTACATGTAATTATTACTGTAGTTATCTTGGTATAATTTTGTGACAGGCCTTACTTTATTAATCATGTAATCAGAAATAAATGTTGGGACCATTGCATTTGTAATGACAAAATTTTTATGATCTTAAGAGATAATCTTGATATTCTGTACGCATAGGCCCACCGTGGTATGATTACACTGTAGGGAGAAATCTCGAAAACCTATGTTCGATTACAGTTACTGTTAAAGAGCAAGAAATAGGTGTTGCAATTTTATTTTTTAGGTATTTATTAAAGCTAATTTTCTTTAATTGTATTTAAAAAGAGGGATTAAATGTAAATTAGTTTACTTATCTCTTTTTAATATCTTTTATATGAATGACTTATTCATTAGAAGCTTGGCGAATAAAGTTTGAAACTACTACTAATAGCTTTTTTCGTGATGAAAATGTTGAACATAAAAAACACAATTGAATCGAAAGTCAAAACTACTCATTTTACTCTTTATTTTAAATGACGGAGGGCACTTGGGTGATTAACCATTTGCGTCTTCGGAAAGGGCTACTTATTTGTCGTTACCTAGTAGGGACCTTTGATCCAAATCACGAAGGCGAGTAACATTGCCCACGTCCTATTTCCACAAACCTGTTTATAGGGTGGGACACTTTCATACATCAGCTGAGAAGAAAGGACAGGGAAACACAGAGAAAAAGTAACATCCATGCTCGAAAAGGGATTCGAACCCGGGACCCACTCGAGTCAAGAACGCAACCACTAAGCCATCGGTCTGTCATTCATTTATTCAACTCGACTATAAATAATTAAGATACTTTAAAGGAAATAAGAGTTATGTTTGTTATAGCATACGGAATAGAAAACCCACTTCAATTTCGTTATGAGATACAAATTGCACACGATGCATATATAAGTATGTTATTAACTATGTAGAAAATTGTCGCTTCTGCCACATTAAAATTTAATTTATAATTTTTATTATTTATTAAGTTTTACGTTGATAAAAAATTATAAAACGAAAAATTTATACTTAATAGATTTGGAAATCAGATTCCAAATTTTCGTGCAGCAATTAAAAGAGAAAAATATTTAATAAATGTATTTATGTCTGCTTCACGAATGCCGAGCTATCGCAATTGCTGATGCACGTATTAAAAATAAAACGTATACTTCACGTCAACACGAGTATAAATAATTTGCTTTTACTATTTATCAATCATCTATCAATTTATATATTTCACAATTGTTGATGCAGCAAAATTTATTACATCAATTTTCCCTATGTGAAGTTTTTAAATTTTTTGCAATGATAAGAATGCAAGTGTTTTTTCAAAGTAAAAAGTTACAATACAACAAAGTTTTTTTTTAAAGCAAAAATTAAGTTTTTGAAATTCCTTTCAAAATGAACGTAGAGTTACTGCTGAATGTATTGAGCCCTTAATGCTTTTCCCATTTGTTCTGTTAAGACTCGAAGAAACAATCAATAATTCTTAGTCAATGTACTTGCTTAATCCACTAACAACTTTTTATGATACTGATTTCTCCTTCAAAGAAGTCAATAATGAAAACATTGCTTTTGATTCTTGCATTCTTTCAATATCTCTTGCTATTGATCCAAAAATCTTCTCTTTTTAACCGTTTGAAAATGTCACAAACTTAATTGACGTATATGCAGAAAGTATGTATGTTAAGTATAATATGTATACATTTATCTAATTGGTATGTACACAAAGAATAATACTAATAATGGCTAAGTTATAAGGCATTTTTGCTTCTGCTACGCACTGATTATTAGAAGGACGTTTGATAGACAGCGTGTCTTTTACATGAACTTAAAAATAAATTGACAAATTGTGAAAACTATGAGCATTTTCAAGCTGTCCATGCCCAACAGAAGCATTAAATCTGTTATTCAACAGTAACAATGATTGAACATAGAACATTCTTTTCTGAAAAGCACGGTGAAACTGCGAGTAAAGGTTAAGGTATCAATATTTAATATTAATAGTGTATGATATCTCATCATTATTGCAAACAAAACCCTTTATTTTAATTCAGCCGATAAATTTCCTTAAAACTTTCGCTGAAAATATTAGAAAATGTCCTTATAATAATTTAAAGTCTGTAACTCTTCTTTACAAAAAGAAATTTAACACATTTGTTTTTATTCTGTCAATGAAAACAATATTCTATTTTACCTAATAATGAAATTATTCATCGTAGACATTCTTGTATTCATGAATAAACATGTTTAAAAATGATATTATTTTTACCATCTACAGAGCACAGTAAAATAAGTGAAACAGTTTTCTGCGCAACAAACTAATTTTTAACATAGTTAGTTAGCTTTGTACTCATTTTTGTTATCAAATTTTAAATAGTCTCTTTAATAGAAATGTTATAAAATTTAAATGAAATATAACAACATAATCTTTTAGAATTATTTTTTTAATGAGACTAAATAACAAACATTATTATTAATTATTACACTTCTGTAATATGTCAGTGTGTTTTCATAGCTGCAAAAGAACACAATAGTTATAAGTAAGTCTATAATGTCAGTAAATAATATTTCCTTTTTTCTACTGGCAGTAAAAATTAAATACTGCCAGTACAGCGAAATACAATACTGCGAAATGATGAAATGTAAAACAATTTACTTTGTATCTAATCAAATAATAGTATTTTGAAATAATTTCCTTAACAACTAAAACTAAAAAGAACTTTTTAAAAACTCTTTCGCATTATCAGTTATATTTGTGTTATAGATTATCTAAATGTTTCGACAGCTGTAAAGTACTACCCAGCAAACACAAAGATGCCGGGCATCCATCGGGCCGCTGCTGTCAGCCGTCTTGGCCAGCAGCGGCCCGCCGCTATTTGGCCTCGTCGGCTCCGTCAATAAAGTGGTCGTCGTCATTGCTGCTGGGCCGGCAGTACGGTCCGCTGTTGGCCCAACGCTGGGTGGCCAGCAATGCCGTATTGGCCGTGTGTGGTCCGTATAATTGCCAGCACATGCCCGTATACGGTTATCCGTCGGGCCTTTGCAGTTTGGCCGGCAGTGGCAGCTTTAACCGACGTGGAGCCAATTATAACTTTGATTTTATTTCTACAGATTAAAATGAAATATTTACCCATTTTTTAATTGCTAAGAATTTATATATTGTAAAGTTAATATTGATATATATTGGAAATGCATTAAATTGAATCTGCTTTGGTTATTTAGAGATGCCGCTCTCTTTCCATAATCGTCCCATTTTATTTCTTAAGAAATAATTATATATAAATTAAAACAATTTCAAAAATTTTAATTTTCAACTTTTATTATAATGAGCTTATGAATATTAGTTTATTTTTGTTAAAATTAATTTAAATACATATATATTAATAGTATAACATTAAATATGTTTTTATTTCTTAAGAAATAATTATATATAAATTAAAACAATTTCAAAAATTTGAATTTTCAGCTTTTACTGTAATGAGCTAGTAAATATTAGTTTATTTTTGTATAAATAAATATTTATATTAGATTTGATTCTTTTCTAAAATATTTTTTCTAATAGAATTCTTTTCTAAAATATTTTTTCTAATAGAATTCATTTATATGTTGATTATAATCATGTTTTACCAATTTGTTAAGATTACTTTTGAATTAGCAGTAATTATTTATTTTTATTCAATAAACATTTTAATATATCTTTGAGAAATTTTCACTTCATTGTTAACAATTCTGTTGTCAAATTTTCAGTTCTGTTGTTAAATTCAGCGGATGAACATATACATAAAATTCTAAGTTAATTATTTTATGATATTTGTTTTATTGTATTTTTGTAAAGCATGCAACACATTTAACTAAACACACATAAACTGAACTTTTTATATTAGATAATTTATATTATATCAATGATATTTTTATTAATGATGGCTCAGAACGAGACAGATCCTGTATAAATTTTTTTTATTTACAATCAAAAATCCATTCACATTATTTATTTACAGTATTTTTAATTTAAAAGTTTTCTTCTTTTGTTCCTTCCTCCTTCCCGATCTGGAGCATTTCGAAGCCATATATACTCTTCTATTTTGTGTTGCAAAGCTAGAATATTCTCTTTGCTGTCGAACACTTACTGAAAATAAAAATCAAATTAAATTAATACAGGTAACATCAATTCAGATTACTTTTTGTAACCTGTAATAAAATAAATTCAGAATTATTTAAAAAAATAATTACAGAAAAGAGAAATCTTTAACAAAGATAATTTTTGTAGTAAATTACTTTTTTTCTGTTTGCTTTATATTTATATATGTTAATAAAATTTTTAAGAACAATAAAATTTTTCACTAAGAAATAAATCAAGAATTTCTTGTTTAAATAAATGCTAGAAGTTATCCTTTTATATTGAATTGGTGCATAAGTTTTCACTTTAAATTTCAGTGATCAATATTAATTTTGTATTTTCTCTTAACAATGAAAGAAATATTTTAATATTTGAGCTCCTCCTTATTCGCTTATATTTTGGCACTATTTTCTTCTATTATAACAAGTCTAGGCTCTAAGTATTGTATAAATAGTTCGTTTACCAATAGCAAAAAATTTATGAATATCGGACTAGTTGTTGTTAGTTTTACAACAACTATGAATTCTAAGAAAAATGTCAATCTACATAGATAGTTTTAAACAAGTGAATTTTTGATATTAAAAAGGTTTTAACATTTAACAAAGTAAATTATTTTAAGAAAAATAAAATAAAATAAATTACCTCTTTATAGAAAACTCATAAATCAGAAGAAAAAAGATAACATTTCTAATATTTGTTTTTGCATATTAAAACACAACGTCAGAAAATGAATTTCCAGTTCTTACTGCAATAAGCTCATAATGAAGTCATCGAAGTGTTACAGTTCATTTTTATTAAAAAATCGAAATAAAAAATGTATTATATTTATTTGTGTATATTATATATAAATGCATGTAATTTGTCATCTTTTACAAATTTATTGCTCAGCAGATTATTTTTTTCACTAGTTATTTTTATTTGTTTTTTTAGTTAATAATGTTTCTATAAGAAATTTTCGATTCTTTGCTAAATTTTTAGTAGGAAAGTATACTTAAAAAACCAAGTAAATGATTATTTCAAAGTGCCATACTTTCGAAGAATAACCTAAAAAAAATATTTTCCCATTTAAAAAACATTTATATTTTAATTTATAACCAACACACAAGCCAATCATTGCAATAGTTAAAGTAACACAGTCATCAATTCAACAGTAAGGGGTTTGATTCTCATCTTAATTGTGAAATTAGTGATGGAGTACACAATTTTTACTGTAGATATTAGCCCTTGCATGCAAAATATACCAAAAAGTGACAATCTATCAACCAGTTAAAATAAATCAAAGAGAATATTGCAATAAAATTGCCAAATAAAGTTGCAAGACTTTAACCTAAAGAAAAATATTATATTCTTTTTTAAATCAATGACATTTATAATCCCTTACAAAAACAGAAACATCAGAAAATCTATGGATAGTATTCACATTTAAATATGTATAAGTTTAACCACCAAAATATTTCGTTTTTAGCTACTAAATTTAATTATTTTAATTGATTAAGTTTTTGGAAAATTTAAATACAGATACATTTAAGTACACAAATTATTTAATTTAAAATATAAATTTGAGTTGAAAATATTTTTGGCTTCAATGCACATTTATAAATTACAATTTGGAGAAACTTCATGCATAACACTTATTTTCTAGTATTTAGGTATTATTTCTCAGTATTAATTATTTGAATAAGGAAAATCCAACACAACTATTTTTAAACTTACAATACTTTACAATTAAATTTACAGTCAAAGCAAAACAAGCCAAGCACTTGAATAGGTTGTGAATGCCTATAATAATGTAAATTTTCATTCAGAATTAATAACTCATAAAAAAAATTACTAATACAATCTTTTATGATGGACTCTTTAACTTAATTTTAGTTTTATCTCTTTAAAAAAGGGGGAATGGTTATTAGTAAATTATGTCCACAATAAGCATGCTTGGGAACTAAACACCGGTGTTTTGCGTTATGCTGAGCACCTAATCAGGACATGTGCTTTGCAGCCCAGGAGCTCTTGGTCAGGAAAATAGGCACTGTAGGCCTTGGCCCATGTGGTCTGTCCTGCCAGAGTTTAGTTTTATAGTTTATATTCATATTGATATTTCAATATACATACACATTATAATAAATAACATTAAGTAACAAATGAAAAATCAACATTCATCAATTCTGACAATTCTTTGATTAAAAATAGAGACAAATAATTGGGTTACATGAAAACAATTTCAGTTCAATGACTTAATAAAAATTCTAAACATCTGACTTCAAAAATGCAATGTAATGTTTTTAAGCAGAATTTTACATTTTCAAGGTTATAATAGAATGTAATTAATTTATAACATACACTTTGTATTTCATGCTTTTAAAAAATCATTTTGAACTAATAAAAAATGGTTAATAAAATATTCATCAATGATTACCAAATTATTTTTTACACACAACTACAATTACAGATAAGTAAAGTTTATAAAATCATAGTAATTAAAATTAATATTGATGAATTTTAAAACATAAATATAATTTTGAATTATTTATGCAATATTCTATGCAAAATCTTATTAACATGGAAATCTTACTAACATGAAATATTAGCAAAATAGCCATCAATAATAAATATAAGCAATAATTTGTTACTTTACTTTAAAAATATTGTTGTTGTTGTTGCATGCCCCCAAAGGCCAGCAGCGCTAGACCAGGTCCATGACGTTGTACACTCTACAATAATCCAAAACCAGAAGAGGGTCGTCAAACCAAAATCCAAAACCAGAAGAGGGTCGTCAACCAAGTACTGCCTGACAAAAAAATATTACCTACATTTACTAGCTAATAGTATTTATAATTACAATTATTTGTTAATATTATTTACCATTATAATTTTTTGCAAGAATTATATTATTTACAATTATTTGTTAATACAAATAATTAAAAAAATTGTAACACAAAGAAATAAATTATCTGGCTTGTAATTACCAATGATATTGAAAAATATTAAGGAAAAATTATTTGTATTTATGGTTAGATGTGGTCATTGATCGAGACTACATATAACCAAAAATACCTATTAAAGGTCACTTTCCAGTATAATATATTTATACCAAATGTTATTGATAAAAAAATTTCTATAACAAATTAAAGTTTTGCAAGCAGCCAGAAAAAGGATAAAACATATAAATAAAGAAGACCTAACTATTTCCTTTATGTAATTGGGCAATACTATTTTCTTTTCTAAGTTTTGATCTCATAATCATTTGCAATTCTTGTAGCTGGTCCATCATGTAGAACAGTTGTAAAACACATCCAACATGTTAATAAATGATATATTAATTTTAAAATATTAAATGCTTAACTGATAAATAAGATTAAACTTAACTTCTGTAAAATACACAAATACACAAATTTTCTGTAAAATACACAAATAAAACTCACAACAAAAGAGATATCGAGAAATTAAAAACAGTTAATAAATTTAGAAATTATATATATACATATATGTAAATGTTTGGAGGATTAACCTAATTATGCTTACTATATTAAAACGATAAAATAAAATAAACATGGAGTTTACTAATGCAATATTTTAATTATTTGTTATTATTTAGAAATTGTATAATGAATTTTAGAATTAGAGGTATTTATGAAATCAAAAATAATAAACTTTTTTTTTTTTAACTATTTCTCATATCATACTCATTTTACTTGTATACCTTACTAATTTACTGTTTAATATTATGTTTAAGTTCTTTATTTAACTTCAATTCCTTGAAGAGAAAAATCAAAAGTAAATAAAAATAATTCAATCTGACAATATTATATATAGGACAATATTATCATAATCAGACTTTATAAATCGGTAAAGGAAAAAAAAATTATGTTTTAATTGTATGTTTATGTGTGTATATATATAAGATTAGATATATCATTTACCCATTATCCGGTCGACTATTTACTATAACAGTAAAACCATTTACATTACTACAAAAGAATCAAGAGATCAAAATGTCAAAAGTATCATCAAATGCTTGAAATGTTAATCACTTTCTCCAAAATATAAAGGAACAAATATTCTAGTTAACTTATATTTTCATTAAAACAAATTGAAATTACTGTTAATTCATACTTCAATTTTTCCATCATAAATAAAAACATAAAATATGGTTTAAATATAATAATGTAAACACAAGAGTAACATCTGACAGCATTCTTTACATGTTACATCTGACAGCATTCTTTACATGGAAATAGTTAACATGCTACACAACTAATTTATATAATAAAAGTTGTTCCATATGAACATTTTTCATATGTGTTAATATTAATTTTCCAACCACATAATTCTAGATGTTTTTTTATTAATTTATGGCAATTAATCTGTCAGATTCCTGTAGAAATTTTAAAATTTACTATTTTCAAGTTTATACAATTTTTCGAGTTTTAGATGCAATAATATTTCGCTAAGAAATCCACAATGATTTTAATGGTTGACAGGATTATACATAAAAACCAGGTAATATATGCAATAAAATATTTTGTAATATTATGCATTGTACAATTTTTCATTCCTTAAAACAGATCTTTGAGGAGTACACAAAATTTAAAACCACGAATCCTTATAAGACAAAATATTTCGGTCAGTAAAAATTGACTTAAAAATAATAGTAAATAAGAAAGCCTTTTAAAAATAAAATAATTAAAGTTTATATGGAATTCGCACATAATTTTTTGATCAGAAATGCTACAATATCATATATTAATTTATTGAAAGTAAACATCTAAGCGCTTTCAAATAGAATATTTTTAGACTCCATAAACTTGCTTCGTAAAAAACAAAAAATGTAATAAATACGTTTAAACTTTGTAGCAATCGAATTCGATTCAAAAAATTGAGCATTGAAAAATTTATTATACTAATTGATTAAATATAACTAATATATGGAATGAAAAAATGCTTCTGTGCATGATATATTTTTCTATTCCTCACACGGAAATGAAATTATTCTAAAACATACAATGACAAACATTTTCCAATGTTTTTCTTTTGTTGTCACGTTATCAACAGCTTATGAAATTTTCTTAACAAGTAATTAAATAATATTTCAACATAAAACAAATATATTATTCTTGCATCTCATTCATATCCTGATAAATTCTATCCTGATAAAAACAACAATAATAAATGCTTACTTACCTTATATTTCTCTTAGCTCACAGACACAACATTCCGCCATTTCACATTAATGGCTGACGCTGACTCAAGCATTTCGCAGTATCTGACGTCATACTGTCACGCGGAATACACAATAAATGTGAAAATTAGATTTCTTTCTGAAAAGTTGTTTTTAAAGAGTTTAAAAAGTAAGAAGTTAAATGAAAATTAATTAACATCACAAAAAAATAGTTATTTGGAAAAAAATAGTCTTTGCCGATAAAATAAAAAATAGCGCTACAACTAATTGTCTTAATTTTGCTGGCCAACAGCTTCAGGGCCAACAATGGCCAAAATCTGTTGGCCCACTACTTATCATCCAGCACCGGCCCGGTTCATTTTGGCCAGCACTCATCCGTGGCCGTAATGGCCGGAGCTGGGCCATCAAACAACCAAGAGCGGCTGGCCGTGGCCAACAGAAAACCGGCTTGGCCAGCAGCGGCCCGGATTTTTGCCGGCAGTTTGTGTTTGCTGGGTAGATTCTTGCAACAAAATCGACGCCACTGACAGAAACAGAATTAATTTTCGCCTCTTTCAGCAGTATGTATAGTTTTGATTCAAAGAATTTATTACGGGAAATTTAATTATAATTGCATGTTTTATGTTTGATTTCCTCACCTTTTAATTTATCTTTATTTATAACTTATATAAATTTCTGCTTTAAATATATCATTGGTATTTTATAGTATACTATCTTAGTTGTCAGAGATTTGTTTAATTCTTATAGCTTTAGTTAATATAATTATCTTTTTTAGTTTGATATATAAATGCTTTTTTTGCGAATCAATCATCTCCATATACCCAAAAAAGTTGTATAAATCCTAAAAATATCAAAACTTTTTCAACTCCAAAAGTTTTAATGTTATTTACATATTATTTTTGCTGTGTTAATTCTTATTATAAGTTCTACATATATAAATATTTATTATTGAAATTTGTTTTGAATATATATAGCTATGTATTATATGCTGCTTTGTAGTTGAAATTTAATGAAATTTTGAAAGTGGAATAAATCGATTTGGCATGTGAAATATCCATATTATTGTATGGAACTATGCTTGCTATAATTAAAGTTTTAAAAACTATCTGTAACTTATTTCCTTCGATAAAATTTTCAAATTATCAAATATTTTAATGAATTATGTAAATTTTTTTCAATAACAAATTTATAGTCGTAAGAAAAAGTATTCAGTTAGTTTTATTATATATATATATATATATATATATATATATATATATATATATATATATATATATATATATATATATATATATATATATATATATATATATATATATATATATATATATAAACGCTTAGTGCAAGTAGATGAAAGGAAGGAATTTTTGGAATTTCATCAATTCAATACGTAAAAAAATCGCAAAGACTAAAAGATATGTTTTTAGTTTCTGTACTTCAATTAGTGTTTTGATTCTATAGTTGCATTATAATTCTAGTTATTTAATGAATATAAATTGAGCTTTCAATTAATGCTTTATTTTAAGTCTAATGGATGCATGAAAATTTATAGAATTCTTCATAATTTGTCAGCTTATTGTTTGAAATTGACGAATGATATCGATGTCAATGTCGATATTGACTGTCATCAGTAATTGATTTTGAACTGTATATATAGCTATAATTAGTCAACAAAAGTATTACTTGGTCGACTATTTTAAAACTTTGACTTTAATATAAAAATAATTTTTTCTCTTAATGAAATTTAATTCTATTTTATTGGATTGTATTTACTACAAAAATTGTTTAGTAATACATTTAAGCTTCAATAACATAATTTGATTATGAGTTTTGTCAACACTTATTAATTACAACATTAAATATTTTAAAACTAAAACTGACCGGATGCAAAATTTATATTAAAAAACTTACCAAACTTAGCAACGCAAGAAGTGCCCAAAAGTAGAAATAATTGATGATCAATAGAGAATTCATGATGAACACTTATTATTAATCTTGGTTCATTAATGATTCACACAACTAGGGATTGTTGCTATCCTTATAACAAGCTCTTTTTTAATAATTTTAATCTTTATACCAAAATTGCATTTTAATTTTCCTCATCAAAGCTAAAGTATATATTGAGAAAGCTGTTAGTTTATGAGAAAATCGTTTAGATTTTTTGAGTTTTCATTAGGTAATCCTAATAATAAGAGGCGATAAAGAAATACAGATGCAAATAAATTAAAATAATTAATTAGTTAAATTTCAGATTCGTGTGTAGAAAATAAGCATTTGTCTCTAATGTATAAATACAGAAGGGGATTAACTATGATTGCTTCCTATTGCAGTCTCAAAGCCAATTGATAATAGAGCAATAAAGAGTTATTTGCATAAATATATTAGTTAAAAATGAATATTTTTAAAGATAAGATCTTGAAATTAATATTGATTATGGATGATTGTTATTACATCATTTCATAGTACAAAATGAAATGATAAATATTCCTTCCAAATTAATTTTAATTAATGCATGGTTAGTTACTTATACTTATATACTAAACAAAATATGTCTTGATTGTAATTTAAACATAAAACATATTTGAATTTAAATATTTTTAAACTGCTTGAATTTTACATATTTAAATGCATATTATTTAAGTTTCTAATTTTTATCATTAATTTTAAGTTTTTTTAATATAAAATTTTTAGGGTTTTTACATTTATTAGCATTTACATTTTAGGAAAGCTTTGAATTTAAAATAAGAATCTTTAAATTTGCAAAATTGCATACAATTGCATAGGCATTATATTACAAGCAAGTTGTATTTATTTTCTCATCACCTGTCTATGGAATATTTCGATTTCCTTTAAACTTTACTTATAAATTATTCTGTATATAACTCCTTCTTAAAAATAACTTTACAATGCAATAAAAAGGACATGCTTTTATTCTTAATATTGCATTGAAAGAAAAAAAACTGATTTTTGAAGATGACTGAATTTACAATCAAATAAGTAAATTATCAAGGTTGAGGTAAACTTGTTGGGTGTTTCAACCCTGGGGGAAAATAAATTACGGCGGATGTGGCTAAAAAAAATAGTTAACAAATCGAGAGTAATCAATTAGTAATATTTTTGATGACCTATTTTTGTTATTTTAGATGTGGTAACAAACACTAATTCAAATTTATCAAGTAAATTTTCATTTCCGGTTGTTAATAAACATCATAGAAATCAAATGATTTAAGAGATGAACTGCTTCACTTGCTTGTAGAAAAGGAAGTAAAATGCACTTTATTCTTTTATTATTATTATTATTAATTTTTTTTTTTGATAAATTGCGCATTTTGTATAAACTGCAATCTTTGATTTCAGAAAAGAATATTTTTATAATAAATAAAGATAAAACATAAATCAAGATTTTTTACTATTTTAAAGTAAAATATATGCAATAAAATGAGAATTTCAAAAATTGGATCTTCCGAAATAGGATTAAACATATAATATTACTTGATTAATGTGTATCTCATATAAGCCAATTATAATTTCTCAGTAAAGTATCCAAAAGAAAATATTTTTAAATAATTTTTATTATTACTTTTTCTTAAAAACTTAAATACATGATAATGCTTTCAGTGGGTCTATATTTTCAATCTTAATGAATACTTTAATTCTATTTTTGCATTTAATTTAAACGATGGTATTAATTCCTTACAAAATATTTCTAAGAATTATTTTGTGTATCCCCATATATCTATTGCTATTTTTTATTATAATTTAAGTAAATTATTATAATTATAATAAATTACAAAATAGTAGTTGTTGGATACTTAATTAGATAGTATAAATTTACAACAAGAAACCCACATTCATTAATCCTTTTCGTCAGGAATATTAAATATCTATGGACGAATCGTCAATTTTAAGACAATGTTTTTCGTTTGCTGTAAGTATGAAAACATATACAGTAAAACTAAATTTTAAGTAGTCTTAAAATTAATTTTTATTAACAAATTCGTATAATAAGTATTTTTAATCAACTAGCTTAATGAAGTTAAAGATATTTAACTAGCTTATCAATGATTATAAGAAAAAGTTTGCTTAACAAACAATCGATTTTTGGTTTGTTAATGTGGTTTAGGATAATAAATGGAATTCAAATTAATTACTGATGCTGTTATTACTTTACGAATGTATATAAGGTATGCTGAACTTAAATTGAAAATTAATAACCATAAGTTAATGATTTTGAATTATTTAAATACCTAATGCAGATGTATATAAATAATTACAGTTATTTACTTATATATATATATATATATATATATATATATATATATATATATATATATATATATATATATATATATATATATATATATATATATATATATATATATATATATATATATATATATATATATAATTATTAATTTTGTCCTACAGATATATTTATATATATTTGGAAAAACACTATTTCAACTCCTTTAATATGGACCTGGATATCGCTCGGGAAAGTTCCTATCCAACACCTTTGGCAAATTCGAGTCTTCTGCCCTTGATGTTAATTTCCCTCATGACGCAGAAGAACTCACCATCTAATACAAGAACGCCATCAAACATTTTACCCGAGTACGACTGTATTATTGGTAAGTATTTTGAGAATAAGGATGGTTCTTAAATTTCTACATTAATTATTATTGGAAGAAAACTTCACCTAGAAACCTATAAAGATGACATTTTCTTATCAAAAACTCATATTTATTTTCTGTCCATTTAACTGAAGTTAACGAGTTAGAATTTTGCCTTTTTATCAATAGATCAAAAATAAAAAAGCGTTAATCGCGTTATTAAAATAGATAATTGTGAAGTTTTAAATCCAGCATTAATAGCTGGTTATATTATATTAGCTTTATTCATGTATAAAAATTACTTTATTTAAATATAGATTATTAGAAAACTATTCTGAGGCTTTCACAAGTCTTTTATATATTATATAAAAATATTTTGTTTTGAAGAAGGAAAACATTTTTTTTGTAAATTATACAAAAAGTTTAATTTCTCAGAATTACTAAAAAATCGATTTTTTTAATTAAAAATTTTTTAAATTAATGAAGTTTATGCTTTTAATACTTAATTAAAAAATTTTTTAAAAAAGAAAATCTTATTTAGAATAAAAATATCCTTATTATTATTTGCATAACAATAAATTTAGGTATAAAGATTGGTAATTTTATGTATATTTATGACTTAAAAAGCTTATAAATTTGCAAATAAGAAAGTGTCTATGAAACGTAAACCACAGAAATTAACAATTACAGTGCAATCATCCTTAATGAGCGTAATTCGTTCCATATTAATTCTTGTTAATCTAAGCATTTGTTATCCGAATAAATTTTTCTCATAGAAATTAATGTGAAATACAATAAGGCATTCCCTGTCAAAATATTATCCAAGAATATTGAAGTATAATGTTTATTGCAAAGAAAATTTGTTTCATATTGTTAATAACAGTGAAACATTATCTTTTCTTTTACTTTGGAATGAACCCATCTGGGGAGTGCGTATTTGATTTAAATATATTATCAGTTATGATGCATACCCAATTCATTATACTTGAAAAATTTTCAGAGAGATTTTTGCAGACTCTTCAAAATTTGGCAAAAATGCGTGACAGCGCATATTTTAAATAAATTTATAACGCGCATATTCACTTTCTTATTAGGGTGATGCTACTCAATGTAAGATGTAACAATATTCCATATTTTCAGAACTTATCTTATTTCGCTAGAAGGTAGTTCTTTTTTTGTTACTTCCACCTATTCTCTGACAAGCTATTTCACAAAACTACTTACGGTGAAATACAACGTTTACACACGCTTTTACTCCTTCATAAGCTCTTAGATATGCAGCTCTTGGTTGAGCTCTTCCAAAAGTTGTTCGATAACACTCTTATCCACCTCTATTCCTATGACAGTGTCCAAAGACACATTCTCATTGACTACAGGTTACATGGTTACTGTCTCGAAACACTCAAAGTCACATTCGACAATGTTCTCTGGCCAAAGTTTATTCAAGCAGAAGTTAGGGCTCTCTTAGTAACATCGTCCCATGCCTTGTCGATCATCTTGAAGCTGAGAATGTAATGGAAGTGATTTTCCAAAACTCTCTGATAAGGAGTTTGGTTTCTGCAGTCATCTAAAAACGAGCATCGTGTTTAGATGACTTAGAGCTTAAGATTATTAGAAATTAGAGCTTAAGAAAAGAGATTCTTAAACTCAGAAATAACTTAAAGGTTCATGAAACCGTGTTCACTTAGTGGTTCACCATTCGAAACCGTTTACATCAGAGTAGTATGTCCCCAAGACGTCCATCGCTTCATCTACTCTTGACGCAGAACCACAGACATCTCTGCCACTAATGGTGCGATGAAAGAAGGATGTAGATGGTAGAATGGAATGAAATTTTCTTTACTGACAAGTCACGATTCTGTCTGAAACACCACAATGGTCACATTCGAGTCTGGAAACACCGTGGAAAGGATGCTGAACAGGAGGAGAAAGGATGCTGAACAGCTGCGTTATGCACCATCACACTAGTCCTGCATAGGATATTATGGTATGGGGTGGTGTTGGATATCACTCTCACACTCCTGTATCATCAAGTATATTATTTTTTCAAGTGTAATATATAAAATAACCATTTCGCTTTTGTTCCATATTTCCTAAAGCTTACGTTAAATAGCTAGTCCATTGTATAATTATTTTAATTGTATTATTGTTTATTATATGTTGTTGAAATTATTTTAATAAACTTGACCAAAGAGGTAAGGACAGAGCCACAGCTCATGGCTGCACCGTAACCATTTGTTGAAATGTGTTGGAAGCTCTGGGCTGCTCAGTTGTGGCGGTGCTGCTTCATCGGTAGTGCTTTCTTTTCTCTCAGCGAGCTCCATCAAGCTGGTTAAACACTGTTAGGGTTAAGTACAGGTGGTTCTTGCTGGTGCTTACGGTATACTTTCACCACAGCGGAACACGCACAGTTCATAAACTTAGTCACTTTGGAAATGTTTAAACTCTTGGCCCGAAAACCAATGGTCCTGCCCTTTTGGACATAAGGTAAATAGCTCTGTTTCTGCATTACACCAACGTTGCGATTTTTTTCATAATCCTCATACACTCTTTATATGTGCTCAATGGTATTGTGCTAGTACCTGCCTTCTGTTATTGGTTATTTAACGTTGACGTCGAAAGTATGTTGTGGTCACATGAATGTGACCGGACTGTATAGATTACTTGTGGCTTTTTCTTTAAGGACATTTTTGCTAGGGATTAAAATTTTTCAAACAAAATTTACAAATATTTTTCCTGATTATTTTCCTAATAATTAATATTCAATTGGTTTTTATTCATGAACATATAACACAAGTTTGAGAGAACATGTGATTGGAATCCTATTGGAAGGAGTGCTTAACGTAGATTTATGTAACATAAGCAGAATCCGAGACTTCCCTTTTGCTAACTACTCGTCATCCGAAACGTTGCTCGTTAAACAAGTCAAATTTTTACAATTCGTTTTCCCCTTATGCGAATTATTCGTTATGAGAGGTGCTTGTTAAGTTGGGATCTACTATATTAAAAAATTTTAATATTTTTCATTAAGATTACATTAACACATTGGCTAATTTAGTAGTTTAAAAATAGATTT
The DNA here is from genome assembly GCA_037975125.1 of Latrodectus hesperus. Lineage (NCBI taxonomy): Eukaryota > Metazoa > Arthropoda > Arachnida > Araneae > Theridiidae > Latrodectus > Latrodectus hesperus. Next base: position 11,235 of record JAJQOW010001846.1, on the reverse strand, counting down.
GAGAAAGAAAATTTTTTTAATTGAGTCTTTTAATGGAACAAGTAGTGAAATTTATTTTCCCGTATATAGATAAGCATTTTCAAATAAAGCACATTTTTATTTTATTTTCTAGATGATACGTTGATTTTGTATTGTTTGAGATTTTTTAAATAAGAATATGTTGATTTTGTATTATTTTGAGAATTTTGAAATAACGAGGTAATATTTATTTAAAATAAGAATTTTAAAATTAAATTTCCTATTGCTATGCTTATTTAAAAAAATTTTTGACTGCGTTTAATTAGCTTACTATTTTATTACACATTTTATTAAAATAACTGATAAAAAAAACGCAGTTAAACGTTTACTTTTCAGAATGTAACTAAAATCGCTAAAATATATAATACAGAAAAAACAAACATCGGTCATCGATAATTTTTAATTTTAAGCGCTTTAATCAACACAAAATTCATTTATGTGCTTTTCTTCTTCAGTGGGTGCAGGGTCAGCCGGATCAACGGTTGCCAGTCGTTTATCTGAAAGTCCATGTGTTAGTGTTTTACTTCTAGAAGCTGGAAGTAAACCACCTGTTCTGAACGATATACCCGGATTAACTAGGTCTTTCTGGTTAACTGATATTGATTGGCAATACCGGACAACCCCACAAAAACATACCGGAAATGGACTCGTGAACAATGTAAATATATTTAAATAATAAAATGAAGGGAATGTTTGAAAAAATTCCTATAACATGTAAATAAAGAAAATAATTAAGAATACCAGTTTCATTTGTTGTGTAACGTGACGTAAAACATGAAACATAAATAATGAAATGATTAATATTTAAAGGAAACGATGGATTATGAATATTAAATTATGATATTATATTCAAATTTTGAGATATATCCTACCATATTTAATTTAATTGCTATTCTCGACGAACTGAATATGTGTTAACAGCTTTATAATTTCTCGTTCATGTTCAATTGAGAAAGGTCTGGTAATCTTGTTGGATAAGTTGAAGTATTAATGATTTATGAAAATTAATCTTAAGGCTTTGTAGATTTAAAGAAATTTTTCAACAACAAAGCAACCAAAAATATGAAAATTCTTTTGTTCTTTTACCGGTCATAATCTCAGTAAGAGGTACTAATAACGTGATCTGCTAAGCAAAGTAATTGCAAAAAGACATATGCTGTCATCACTCGAACGAAATTTAAATCACATTGAACTCTAAGTTAATCTTGAACTCTAAGTTAATCATAATTTCTAAACTTTTAGAAATTCGTTCTCTATAAATAGGAAATAAGATATATATTCTAAGTTCTCAAAAAGAGTATTTCATCTTGAATGGATTGTTACTAATTTAAAAATAGAACATTTTTACAATGTATGAGTAATATTGAGTATTACATGTAAATAATGTCTTTTACATGTTCATTTGCATAAGTTATGAAATTACAATTAAAGTCCGAGGAAAAAATTGTTGATCTGTATGAAACAGAAAACATCTATTTTTGACATATTCAATATTTTAGTTAAATAAATAATTCCTTTCATTAATATTTTATTTTGGACTTCATTTTTTGACATCTTTATGAATATTGATTTGGCACAACCTAAATATCTAATTTCATTAATTAAAATTCTTACCTTATTGAGTTCTATTTTATTTCCTTTTTCTAATAAGCATATTTACAAAATTATTAATTTTTTTTCAAAATTAATTAATAAGAATTAATGCTTGCACATAGAGTTAGTTTAATATTTTGCCCATGATTAAATGATCTATTATAATAATTATCGTTTTCCACTTCCGAAAAAGCAATAAATCATATGTCTATCCAGAACAATACACTATATTATTAATCTAATTTAATTTTTGAAATCAAACATGTTAATATACATAGTTTTCTTATTATTAACCATAAAGTGATTGTTTTTATTCCAGTTGAGTTCATGACTTCGTCATTTTATTACAATTATTATTCATTTAAAATATCCATGACCTCAGATAATGTTTGGAACAAGTTTAGTATCCCCATATACTTGGCGACGCGGCGAAATTTTTTGTCGCCAAGTCGCCAAGCTAGGTGCGCGTTTATTAAAACGGGAAATTTCCCTAAGTTCGATCGAAAAATAAGCAGTTCAGAAAATTTAAAAAGAGAAATAAATGTAAATAACGGACTTAATTGATATGAAGTTAAGCTGACATGCTAATTGGTATATTAATTTCGACATTTTATTCGTTTGTCACCAGTGTCACATTTCAGTAAAAATAATTATCTTATTTTACAAAAAAAGTATGCAAAAATATTTTTCTAAAGATATGTACTTTATAAAATTTAAAAAAAAGCATGCAAAAACTTATTTTTCAAATATAAACATTTTTTAAAATTTAAAAAAAAACATGAATAAAATATTTTTCAAAAAATTTAAGTAAATAAAAATGGAACACGAATACAATAATACATATAATCAATAGAATTTAAATAAAATTACACTTTCTCCAAATCAAATTTCCGCTAAAAAATTAATATTTGCGAATCATAAATTAATTAATAATTTGGAATCCTGAGCAATAATCCATCATTATTATCTTTAATTTTAGTTAATAGAATTTGTTGATATTTTTCGACAACATTTTTAACATGAGACATTTTTAATTAAAACAATAAAAAAATGATAATAAATAAATTAAGAAAACGAAATAAAAAAAGAATATTTAAAGATTTTAAATATATAAAATAAAATATATCATTTAATAAAAAATATATATTAAAATTAAGCCAAATAAAAGTAAATAACATAAAAGAAATAGTAAAAAAAAATTTTTTTTACGATAGTTGGACACTGGGGACAACGAAACAAAAGAGCGGCACTAATTCCATCAGCAAAAGTAAACGAAATTAAAATGACTAGCAATTAAAACGTAGAGCAATTAGCAAAGAAAGTTCTTGAAAGTTCTCGAATTGAAACTAAAAAAGCTATTGCCACTAAAAAAAAGCACATATATAGCGTAAAAATTATTTAAAACACGAGAAAAACGGAATCTGGCAGCGAAAAAATAAAAATAGTAACAAAAACTAAATTTGGCAACACTACAATAAAAACAAAACCTGAAATCGGCAACACTACAACGTAAACAACGGCTACCAGATTTGGCGAGAAATCAGTGTATGGGGATACTGAACTTGTTCCTAATTTTTCATCGACGTCATATATAATTAATTACGACATCGTACTCAGGCGGCGTCGTAAATCCGACTTGTTGACGAATTTGCTGCCTGCTTTTAAATCTCATTCTTCCAGCGGCAGAAAACAAGGCGAAGTTCACCTTCGAATGCCTGAGAATATTGTCAAAATTCGTTTTGTTAATGAAACAACATTTTATCTATAGACCAAAGTATGATTTGAAAAGGGGTTTTCTATTGATTCAAACCATTAACACGTTGATAATAGAACAGAAAGAAAAGCAAAGTGAAAAAGATAAGACTAAATATTTAATTTATAATTAGTTTAAATCGGCAAGGAAGATTTAAATTTTTTAAAATTTCATTTTATAGAATTCTAATTTAAAAATTGCAATATTTGTAAGCAATCTCTTTTAACTGTTAAGACTAATGCCTTGCTTATGACAACCTTAGATTTTCTTTCTTTTTTTTCGAATAGCAACTAGTATGGCCGAGTGGAAAAGGTCTAGGAGGTTCGAGCTTGCTAAATGCTATGTTGTTTATTCGAGGTAATAAAAAGAATTATGACGAATGGTCAGCAAATGGTGCTACAGGATGGAGCTATGAAGAGGTTCTTCCTTATTTTATGAGAATGGAGAACAACCAAAATAGGGCTTTTAGAGAAAATGGTAAGTACTTTTTCTCTTTTATAAAACTTAAAATATTAAGAAAATTGAAATAACTGTTTAAAAATATCGGTTACAAACACGTACTTAATTTTATTACATAGGTTACCATGGTGTAGGAGGCCCAGTAACAGTGGAAAATCCTCGATATCATCCTCAAATGCAACGTCTTCTTTATGAAGCAGCTCAAGAAATGGGATTAAGCGTAGTTGACAGTAATGGCCAGAAACAAGCAGGTATAGTTATAAAAAATATTTGCAAACATTTTAAATTAATTGCTAAAAAAGATAATTATATATATATATATATATATATATATATATATATATATATATATATATATATATATATATATATATATATATATATATATATATATATATATATATATATATATATATATATATATATATATATATATATATATATATATATATATATATATATATATATATATATATATATATATATATATATATATATATATATATATATATATATATATATATATAACTTATTAATGTGATGAATATTTTTAATAGTCAAAGAGAGTAATGATTTCTAACATTCTTAGGCTAATAACTATAATTTTCATGTCAACACTTAACAAAATTATATACAGGGTGATCCAAAAGTCAGGACGAACTTTAAAAATGAATAATTCGAAAACGAATCACGATACAAAGATGCGGTTTGCACCAAACGGATGGAAAAGAAACCGGGTTTTGTGTGGCAATAAAAAAATAGTTCTGTTGGAGACCAACAGATGGCGCTGTCGGATTTCTGATGTAGGATTATGCAAAGCAACAAACGATATAAAAAGAAGGAACTGCAGCAGGTAATGGTAGTCGAAGCTGGTATACATCGAAACGCTGTTCATAGTTGAGAAAACCCTCTTAGTTAAACTGTTTTATAAGAATTCGAAAAGTGCCATTGCGGCATTGCGAGCATATCGCTACATGAAGGGAATGTGAGATAGCAAAGGACCAATAACGTCTTCTGCATTGAACAAAATTGTGAAAAAATTTGAAGCTACAGGTTCTTTGGCGTCACGTAGAAGAAATGTACGTCCATGTCGGCGGTTGCTGCACATGGGGAGTGCAGTGCTCGAGAAGTTTTGAGGCAGACAGGAGTGTCGTACGGAAGTGTCTGGAGAGCGCTGCGAGTAACTTTGCAACGGTATCCCTACAAGCTGCAACATAACTAAGAACTGAAACCTCCTGACTTCGACTCTCGCCGACATTTTGCGAATTTGGTCATCAATAAGATGGAAGAGCAGCACGACTGGCTTCACACTGTGCTTTGGACAGATGGAGCACATTTAACACTCTCTGGCGCTGTTAACACCCACAATTGTCGAGTGTGGACCACAGAAAACTCACATGCATTTGTTGAGGTACCATTGCAACAGCCTAAAGTGACAGTCTGGTGTGGCTTCACTGCTGATTTCATAATTGGTCCATTTTTGCTAGATGGAGACCAAACAGTCACCTTTATGCAAGATGGAGCACCACCTCATATTGCTCTGCCTATGCAACGCCTGCTACGCTCAACATTTGGGGAGGATCGTATTATCAGTCGCTACTTTAATCACGCATGGCCTCCAAGATTTCCCGATCTCACACCCTGTGACTTTTGGCTGTGGGGCTTCTTGAAGTCAAAAGTGTACAATGACCAACCGGCAGCACTAGCGGCATTGAAATATGCCATCCGCCAAAATGTGTCTGCATTAACGCAAAAAATGCTACGAAATGCTGTGAATGGTGTGGTGACTCGTCTCACAGCTTTACTTCTGAATGATGGACAGCACATTGAACATTTACTGTAGTAAGTACTAATTAACTGTAATTAATCTGACTTCATTAATCATTGTTTCATTTGTAAATCATCTTTTGTTGCAATAAAACACTATAGCGCCATCTGTTGGTCGCAAACAGAACTATTTTTTTTATAGCCACACAAAACCCGGTTTTTTTCCATCCGTTTGGTGCAAACCGCATCTTTGTATCGTGATTCATTTTCGAATTATTCATTTTTAAAGTTCGTCCTGACTTTTGGATCACCCGGTATATGTAAATGGAAGAATCAAGAAAGTACAATTCAATTCCATTTTAATGGGATCTTTGATTTTTACTTTTTCCTGAATATAATGATTTTAAATATCTATTTTATATATTGACCATTTTTCATTAAAGATAATATATCTTTAATAAAATCTTATAAAAATTAAATATTTAATCTTAGTGTTATTTACCATGCTTTCATGTGTTAAATTATTAATATGTTCGTACTAACTTTATAAGCTCTCTCTTAATTTAATGAAGAAATATCACTGAAATCGTCATAAGTAGGCTTGCTATTTGTACCAATGTATTAATAATATAGTTTTCAGACCCAAAGCAAAAACTGATCCAAATGATAAGTTTTCTCTTTTTTTTGGCAGAACTTATTTTTACTGGCTAGTGTTAGACGAGTTTTACTCATTTATAATGATGGGTTAGTATCTACTCCAAACGATACATTTGTATATTTATCCTCAGAACATAAGCCACAAATTTTCAGATAAATGCATCTATTTTTCAACAAAATGCTTCATATTTACATTTGGTTGGAATATTAGGCATCTTCAATATGATTATGGATATTCGAATATAATGAATTTCCACAATGTGTAATTTACCACAAGTTTTCCAGTCCAGAAATTTCTTCTCAAAATAATCTCTTATTAGTAATTTAAGGCAATTTGCTTGTGATTGCTTAAGGTATTTGTTATTGTAAGAGTATGAAAGTTAAGTAAATAAAAAGGAAATAATAGACGAAGCAAATCCTTTTTTCTTTCATAGGTTTTACAGATTTTCAAGGAACTCTTCGCAGGAATCAGAGGTGCAGCACAGCAAAAGCATATTTAGTTCCAGCTGAAAATAGACCAAACTTACACATTCTTCCTAATGCATTCGTCAATAAAGTAAAACGTTAATCTTTCAGATTTATAACTTTAATAAATATATGTAGTTTCTTTAAAGTCAATTTTAACTTATTTTTAAACTTTTAATTAAATATTCCTATAAAATCAGAATATATAGTTTATCATAGAAATATTACTTTAAATTTTTTAAATTGAAATGGCTTTAATCTACCAATTATGAATAAAAAAATTTATTTATCTCAGTTCGTATATGTATTCCCTATTTCCAAATATCTAAAGTGGAAAATTATATGGGAAGATATATTATATAGTTATTTTTTAATAAAACTAAACTCCATGGCACGACATGCCCATGTGGGCCAAAACCTCCAGTGCCCATAACTGTTTTCATGACCGAGGGCCCTGGGGTGCGAAGCATATGTCCCAGTTAGGTGGTTTGCCTAAAGTAAGACCCCCAGTGTTTAGTTCCCAAGCATGCTTGGTACTCAGTTAATCGACCCACTGAAGGGATGAAAGGCTGAGTCAACCTTGCCCAGCTCGAGGATCGAACCTCGGACCTGTGTCACGGGAGCGTGAAATGCTGCCACTAAGCCACCGGGCCTATTATTTTTTAATAATATATATATATATATATATATATATATATATATATATATATATATATATATATATATATATATATATATATATATATATATATATATATATATATATATATATATATATATATATATATATATATATATATACATAAATGCATTCAAAAATGAGAACCAAGATGTGAAGCTTACAGCGCATATTACGCGCAATATACCTCAGTGCATATTGTATAATCTTATTACTTATATTAAATATGATTGTAGTGAGCAAATAAATTATAATTTGCCTGATAAGAATTTTTTGTACAGAATGCATCAGGCGTGTGCAGCTGAATCTACATCACTTATTTTAGAGAATTTTAATTTTAATGTTTAACTAAGTGTTTTCCAAAACTATTAAGTAAATTCATGCCACATTTTAAAATATTTGATATTATATTAGAAATGTAAATTGTTTGTTTAAATATTGTAACATAATATGAATTTATCTTGACATGTGAAATCAAATTTTTTCTCGATAACAAATACAATACAATAATATTAATAGACTTAATAAAATTTATTGCAGTTAAATATATAATTTTCATTTCTATTTATATAATACTTAATGGTTATTTTTTTATCATTCAGTTTTTGACTATGTGAATCTTTCATGAATTTAATTCATGAACCAAAAATTGCTTAGTTCATGAGGTTATTTCATGAAGTAAAGATTTTTTGTTAAGTTTACTAATCCAATGAGCTAAACAAAGAAAATCCTTTCTCCAATTTTTCCTTTAATGCAGGTTCTCATCGATGGTACACGCGCTGTCGGAATATCTTTTGAATCGGAAGGGAAAAAGTACGAAGTGAGAGCGAAGCAGGAAGTCATAATGTCTGCAGGTACCACGAATTCCGCTCAGCTGCTGATGTTGTCTGGCATAGGACCTAAAGAAGAACTCGAAAAGCATAATGTATGTATGACATGCTGTTATTAAACATATGAACAATTTATATTTTAATAATCAATTAGATAAACGTGCATTATAAAATTAAAAATATTCAGTGGAAATCCATAGATAATAAGTTGTTTAATTTAATTAATCAATATTTACTTATGCCTGTTCTTAAGGATAAATACAAAGAATGACATCCTTCTCTCTTTTTTAAAAATACCAATATTTGAATTGAAGATTTCAACATTTTCGATATAAATATAAAATTTAACAAAAATTTAATATATTTTTTAATATTTTACTGATACTTGAAATTATTCGTTAAAATTTCATAATTCTAAAAGAAAACTTAAAATATAACTTCATTGGCCAATTTATTAAACACATGGATAAATTTGTCCATCAGGTTGATTAACTGGTAATATATTTTATTAATGTTATAAAATAATATGTATGAAAATATTTATTTTTTAGAACCATTTTTTATGAACTTTATTTTTTCATTCCAGATTTATATATACTTAAAATATAAAGACATAAGGCTGAATGGTACACTATTTTAACTTTATGTGAAGAAATATATATATATATATATATATATATATATATATATATATATATATATATATATATATATATATATATATATATATATATATATATATATATATATATATATATACAGTGGAACTTGGATAATTCGAACTTCTTTAATTCGAATTCGTGGATAATTCGAAGTTTTCTCTCGGTCCCTTGAAACTTATTATTAAATTAATGTTAAAATATCGTGGATAATTCGAAATCCAACTTCCTTAATTCGAAGTTTTACTCCAGAAGAAATACACTGTCAATGCAGTAACGTTTTCAGGTTTTCCGTATTTTCCGAGAGGGAGGGGAGACGCACTACAGGCTAAGAGTACAGGATTAAGAGGGAGGAAGATTGTTGAGGGCGGGAGGAAAGAATGGGAGAAAACTAGTGTGACTGGACTGCACTGTTAACCCCTCTTTTGTACGACAGGCGTTTAACGTTGCATGCACCTGTTTTCCAAGAAACCTGTAGTGGTCACATGTTTTTTCTTTCGTGTGTGGCAACTTTTAGTCTTCATTTCACTTGAAACTTCAGAACAGCAAGCATGTCTTTGAGTAAACCACGCGTTCCTTACAAGACCTTAACGTTGGAACAAAAAATTTCCGTCATCCGTGAAGTTGAAAAAGGTTTAAGAAAGAAATGCGACATTGCAAAAGAATACGGAATAGCGGCAAATACTCTTTCAACTTTTTTGAAAAATAAGGAAAAAATTCTAAGCAGTTGTTCTAGTGTAAACGGAAAAAGGAAAAGAGCAAGAGATGCGGACAATCCAGATCTCGATGAATGTGTATTAAAATGGTTTAAACAATCGAGAGACAGAAACATCCCTCTGAGTGGAACTCTTCTACGCGCTAAGGCAGAAGAATTTTCTTCCATCATGGGAAACAACAACTTCAAAGCTAGCTCAGGTTGGCTGGATGGATTCAAGGAAAGAAATAGAATTTCATTCAAAACTGTGTGTGGTGAAAGTGCAAGTGTAGACGAGAAGTCAGCCAATGAATGGGCGGACAGACTTTTGCAAATCATAAAAGATACACCGGTAAGTGACATTTTCAATGTCGATGAAACTGGACTATTCTTTAAATGTACGCCGGACAAAACCTTAGCATTTAAGGGAGACAAATGCAGTGGTGGCAAAAACAGCAAAGAACGTGTAACATTACTAGTGGGATCCAATATGAATGGGACTGAAATGCTTCCTTTACTTATGATTGGAAAATCTGCCAATCCAAGATGTTTCAAGAACGTGAAAACAAAGCCAGTGGAATACAGGGCAAACACAAAAGCTTGGATGACTGCAGACTTTTTCAAGGATTGGCTGTTAGAGCTCGATCACATGTATCAAAAGAAAAAAAGAAAAATTCTCCTGTTCATTGATAACTGCATGGCACATAAGTCGATCCCTGCAATGGAAAATGTAAAGGTTATTTTTTTTCCACCGAACATGACCTCAATAGTGCAACCAATGGATCAGGGCATTATCAAAAACTTCAAACATTTCTATCGATGCCTTGTCGTACGACATCTTCTAACTGATTCTTACAAAAAGCCCAACATTTCTGTCCTCGATGCAGCAAGAATATGCTTGAATGCATGGTCGAAAGTCAGCGAAGAAACAATTGCGAATTGTTTCAGAAAAGCAGGGTTTATTAAGGAAAACACGAGCCTCGGCGAGATTTTTGAAGATCTACCTCAACCAGATGCATAGGAAAATGAAATGCCTTTTCATGATTACGTTAACATTGATGAAAGTGTTGAAATATGTGGAGAACTATCCGACAAAGAAATTCTATCCGAAGTACTAAACAACAAAAGCGATGCAACAGATGACGATAATGACCCCGAAGAAGCTAATGATGTTGAAGAAAGGCCGATTCCAACTTCATGTGATGCAGTTTTTTATTTAGCGGAATATCGTCGCTATGCAGAAAGACAATGTAACGTAAGTCAAGCTATCTTTCAATCCATAAATATTCTTGAAGACTTTGTTAAAAAAAATCAGTTGAGCGCTTTAAAACAATCTAAAATATCCAATATTTTCCAAAATTGTAATTCAGAGTGCATTTGTATTTTATTGTAATAAACATCGTTTCCACCTGATGGTTGTATTAGTTAAATGCATACCAACTTTACTCTTTTAATACTAGTATTTAATTGCATATAGTCACATGCAGTAAATAAAAAAATCGAAATTTCGAAAACTTGGATAATTCGAAGTTTTGCAGTGGTCCCTTGAGCTTCGAATTATCCAAGTTCCACTGTATATGTATATATATATATATATATATATATATATATATATATATATATATATATATATATATATATATATATATATATATATATAT